>JAMWET010004003.1:0-7500 GCA_024036415.1 Prochilodus magdalenae | reverse complement strand
GTGGGAGACGGGGGTTTGAATCCCAGTCTGGGTGTCTATGCTGAGCTACACCAATAAGAGTCCTTGGGCAAGACTCCTAACCTTACGCTGGCCTACCTGTAATCATTAACCTTGTAAGTTGCTCTGGATAAGAGCGTCAGCTACATGCGTACATGTGTCTATGCTGGGCTTTGCCAATTAGAGACCTTGGGTGAGACCCCTAACACCACATGGGGCTGCCTGTTGTAATGTAAACACATATAGAGAGGGGTAGAAAAAATGAAGATATAGAACGAGAGGAGAGTGGAAACTACAGAAGGAGTGAGGTCAGTAAGAAAGAAGCTAATTCTGAGATGGATTAGCTTTAGTAAGCTAATGCTCCTCTCTATAGCTGCAGATCATTTACCTCACTGTAAAAAGATGCGGCTAAATGAAACAGCACTTAGAGTTAAATGATCTTAAAATAGCTTAACGCTGACCTTACACCAAACCACTTTCACTTTTACTGTCACAGACAAATTTCCAAAGTCGGAACAAAATCTTGCTAGAGTTGGGTCGCGCTCGCGTCATCTTGATCGTCCAGTGTAAGGTGGTCAGGCCTGCAGGTTTAAGCCAGTCTGTTTCTCGTCCTGGCGTTCGGATAAATCAACCGTGTTTAATATTATCGTAAGTCCTAGGTCTTGGCGCACGCAAATAGTGACGTGAACATTGCCGACAACCAATAGGAGAGCTCCTTTCAGGTCCGAACAGGAAGCCGCGAGCCAAGTACAGGAATGTCTGGCGGAGATTCGACATGGAGGGGAGTCTAGTGAGAGCTCGGAAACCGCGGCTCTCCTGGACTGTTTAAAAGGAGGAGAAGCTGGTGGAACTGTGGAGTGAACAACTCTGACCTATCTTACCATTTCTACCGTGACAGAGTGGAAAAGGAGACAGGGTGGACAGAAATCGCTGAAGCCCTCGAAATCCCCGGGGGCTAACGCGAGCCCGAGTCGGGCGCTCCAGTCGCAAACGTAAACACATCAAGGGGTTCATTAATGCGCGGAGATGCGCAGTAAACAGTCCGGTTCTAAATCCCGCACGCTTTAAAGCTATGTTCACGTTCTCCTATCTTGTAACGAAAGGTAGTTACGCTATGCTAAAGCTAACTAGCTAGCTAGCTAGCTAAAACACTGCTGAACTGGGCTACAGTGTTTACAGTAGCCTACCAGTGAGCATGATGGGAAATAATCTCAAAATCTCAGTCTTGTAAATAGTGACTCAAGACTTCAGTCTATTAGATGTCTTTTCAAAGTCTTCTAGTGTATGGTTAGCATAAAATGATCTACCTTTAAAACATATCAACTAGACACAAGCTCATTTTACCTAGATATCATTTACATTTAAGGCATTTAGCAGAAGCTCTTATCCAGAGTGACTTACAACTGTGCTAGTGTTCCATTGGATAATATTTCAGCTAGTACAGGAAGTGTAAAGCCAAAGTCACCATGAGCTCAGACACTGCCCGAACAGGGAGCCAGTGCTGATACCTAGAGATTAATACACAGACATATATAAAGAAAAAAAGCACTACCTGGCAATCCCAGCCCAGAGCTCATACCTATAGAAAAGAAAAGGTCATAAGTGCATTGTAAGTGCAACACAACACAAGTACATACACACAACTACACCTCTACTAGAGCTCGGGTCAAAAAGACAGGTCTTTAGTCTGCGTTTGAAGACCACGAGAGACCCCGCTGTTCGGACGCCCAGTGGAAGTTCCTACTTGAAGCTCGAGGGCTCGAGGTACAGATCGACTCTTAACCATTGCCATAAGGCAGAGAGGCACTGGTCCATTCTTGGCTTTGTAGGCGAGCATCAGAGTTTTAAATCTGATGCGGGCAGCAACAGGAAGCCAGTGAAGAGAGCGCAGCAGTGGAGTCACGTGGGGTAACTTTGGAAGACTGAAGATTGAAGTTTAATCCTTGTTTTGGTACATCATATCATTCTGTGCTGTGTGCAAACAAGCTAAGATCACCATGTGCAATGCCAAGTGTCGGCTGGAGGGGTGTATAGCACATCGCTGCTGGACTCTGGAGCAGCGGAAACGTCTTCTCTGGAGTATCTGGTAGTCTGATGGATCAATCCGTCAAACAATCAATCAACCTTAATATAAACATGAAGCAGACTGAGGGAGACCCCCGGTTACAATGCGGTCAGACGCTTTACCAAAACCAGGATTAAACTTTAATACTTAAACTACTAATAAACTTCACACTAAACTAAAACTAGAACCAAAACTGAAGACAATTAGGATTAACCAATCAATACAATCAAATAAAAGGACCCCATGTCCTGACATCGCAGCAAAACAGATACATGTGTGTGAGGGTATGGCCAGCCTGTAGGGGTCTGCATGGCCTGGCTGGTCCTGCCGAGTTTCTTCTTCACCCCATGCAGACTGTCTCGGACACAAGCTGCCAGCCCCTTTGCCCCCCCACCCCGCCTCCCCCACTTTAGTCCCCTTATACCCCCCCTCCCCCAGCTTCACTCTGCGATCGGGCACCCATTTGGCTCCATTGTCTAGGGTGTCCACACACATCTGTCATGCATGGGCAACATTGGCACTGACAGACAAGCTATTGTCCCCTCAGCCGAGGGGAGGACGCAGCCACAGTTTGGGGTAATTGCTGGTCCTAATTAGTCCGTCACACACTCGCTCACACACAGCCACGCACACACATACGCGGACTTAAACACACGGCCGTACACATGCACATGCACACACAATTGTTTTTTAATTAAACACCATCTCGTCTCTAATGAGCAATCCATGCAATCCATATCAGGCCCATAAGAAGCGAGCCAGACGTGGAGGATTTGGAGGAGTTCCACTGGCGCAGGCAAAATGGCGAGGTGTCACATGTTGCCATGGATTCTGTAACCTGATAGCAGGAGCTGGATTGGCTCTCTGTGGGAATACCCAGAAGCCTTTCTCCACCTGGCCTCCTTTACCCGGCCTGGCTCAACCTAGTCCCAGAGGAGCCAGCAGCGCTATCACTGCCTCACACTGCACAGACTACACCTGCTCTAATGATAGGCAAGGCCAACATCGAGAAACGCAGGGCGGAATTAGGAGGACTCACTCCAGACTCCGCACAGCTAACGTCAGAAACAGCACATATATTAAATATACAGTCTGTAATCGGTAGGGTACAGTAACACCGTATGAGACACGTGTTAATGTACTGTAAGTAGTGTTTCAGTATACACTAAAAGTGTTAGTTTACTGTAAGTAGTGTGTCGGTGTACAGTAACTCAGTAAGTGTAGTGTGTTAGTGTGCTGTAAGTAGTGTGTGGTGTACAGTAACTCAATAAGTGTAATGTGTTAGTGTGCTGTAAGTAGTGTGTTGGTGTACAGTAACTCAGTAAGTGTAATGTGTTAGTGTGCTGTAAGTAGTGTGTCGGTGTACAGTAACTCAGTAAGTGTAGTGTGTTAGTGTGCTGTAAGTAGTGTGTTGGTGTACACCAACTCAGTAAGTGTAGTGTGTTAGTGTGCTGTAAGTAGTGTGTTGGTGTACAGTAACTCAGTAAGTGTAGTGTGTTAGTGTGTTGTAAGTACTGTGTTGGTGTACAGTAACTCAGTAAGTGTAATGTGTTAGTGTGCTGTAAGTAGTGTGTTGGTGTACAGTAACTCAGTAAGTGTAATGTGTTAGTGTGTGTAAGTAGTGTGTTGGTGTACAGTAACTAAGTGTAATGTGTTAGTGTACTGTAAGTAGCGTGTTGGTGTACAGTAACTCAGTAAGTGTAATGTGTTAGTGTGCTGTAAGTAGTGTGTTGGTGTACACCAACTCAGTAAGTGTAGTGTGTTAGTGTGCTGTAAGTAGTGTGTTGGTGTACAGTAACTCAGTAAGTGTAATGTGTTAGTGTGTGTAAGTAGTGTGTTGGTGTACAGTAACTAAGTGTAATGTGTTAGTGTACTGTAAGTAGCGTGTTGGTGTACAGTAACTCAGTAAGTGTAATGTGTTAGTGTGCTGTAAGTAGCATGTTGGTGTACAGTAACTCAGTAAGTGTAATGTGTTAGTGTGCTGTAAGTAGCATGTTGGTGTACAGTAACTCAGTAAGTGTAACGTGTTAGTGCGCTGTAAGTAGTGTAGTTGTGGATTATCACAGGACACCATCAGGAACTTCTACAAAACATCTGACATGTTCGGTTAGCAAACACGGCGGCCCGACGCCATACTGAGAGACAGACTTCTGTATGTGTAGCTCAATAAATATTGATCATATCAGTCTAAATTTATCATCAGTTATTGATCCTTGTAACCTCTATCTTCCTTCCCAACAGCACCGCACTCCCACACCTCCTCCTGGGTGCAGCTGTTCTTTTGATGATGACTGAACATGAAGTGATTTTACCATGGTTGTTTAAGAAATTCAACATTCCTTCATTTGAACTGAACAGCAGTTTTCTGAATATTCTAATCCTCATATTAATTATTACTGTAGGGTTATTGCTTTCACCTGACAGTACTGCTAAGATAGTGGTGAGCTGAAGTGAAGCAGAGCCGTAATATTTCATCAGGTGTTGCTAAATGCAGACCTATGTGTGGGATTGCATCATACGTCCATGAGGAGACGAGGTGATCTCGTGAAATGTGTCCTGCTGTGTTCCCTAAAGAAACGACTGGAGACAGATGTTCCCTGAAGACTCTCTGGCTTCACCTATTATAGAACGCTGTGCAGGAAACTGTGTGGAGCTTGTGTGGAGTCCTGTGGACGGAGGCTTATGAAGATGATCTGCTGAAAAGCCTACGCTGTTTTACACGGATGCCCCAAATGCAGTGTAACAACCAAGACATGCTTGTAGTCCCCTGACCACTTCATGACACGCACTTCATTGTATCTGCACTCACTGTCCATAGTATCAGCTCCACTGACCATATAGATAGCGACAAGCTGTAGTATACGGTTTTACATCAGACTGTAGTCACATCTAGAGGTTCCTCTGTGTGTTACTGGTACTACCCTTGGTTTTCTTCACTGGTCCCAGAGGAACCCCCACAGTGACCACCACAGAGCAGGTATTATTGTGGGTGGTGGTGGATCATTTCTCAGCACTGCAGTGACACCTGATGTGCGTGGTGGTGTGTGTTAGTGTGTGTTTAGTGTGCTGGTGTGATTGTGAGTGGATCAGACCACAGCAGTTGCTGCCTGGAACACCTCCAGGTGTTACTGCTGGACTGAGAAGGTTCCACCAACCACAAACTATCCAGACTCAGCAGCATCTTTGTGGGCAGCATCCCTGAGGGCCAGCAGTGTGCCTTTGGGCAGCGTTTCCTATGGTGGCTTCAGCATCCATGTGGGGCCCCCAGCGTCCGTGGGCAAACGAGCTGTTTGACCACTAATTGAAGGACTAGAGGATGACCAACACTGCACTGTGCAGCAGCTGCAGGCAGCAGATGAGCTATCGTCTCTGACTGTCCATCTACAAGGTGGACCAGCAAGGTGGGAGTGTCTAATAGAGTGGATAGTGAGTGGACACAGTGTTTAAGCCACTCACAGTGAACACTACTACTGGTGTAGCTCCAGTGCATTAAGCGTTTCTTGTCTGATACGTGAGTTAGGTTAAATCTCCCCTCAAATGACCAAACTGTATGGACGGTGTGTACGTGTATATCCTGAGGAGCTTCTTGTGGTGTTTCTCTTTGTATCTAATTTTTTGTGTCCTGTTTTGTGTCCACAACAATTGCGTAGTCCTTCAATTAAGGCTATACGGCCTCTTCAGCAGACTTCAGCAAAAATGCAGCCCGTAAATGGTAGTTTTGAAGGCTGCATGCTTTCTGTATTTCCAGCACTGATTTCATCCTGGGGAAAACAGCTTGTGAAAGGAGAGGTCTTTTGTTAGAACAGAACAAATAAGTGATTCTTACAGCGGAGGCGGTTAACGCTTTAAACCATCCCACTATTTCTCTTTCTAAAGAGAAAAAAAGCATGTTTCGAGATGTTTTCGCTGGGAAGATGCAGCAGTAGATGAAGGAGTATTGAGCGTTAGAGTGTGAGCATGCAGCTGGTGGGGTCAGACTCCCACCTGTCTGTGCTAAGTGCGTAGTGCTGGCAACTCAGGACATCAGATAGTTGTGTGTTGTTTCCCATCGAGCAGACGGTAAGATTTTAAAGCTGAAGCGCGTCGGTGTTGTGAATTGTTGAAAGGAGGAGCATGCTGATGGTGAGGAGGACGCTCAGCCATGAAGGAGGATGGTGGGAGCAGGAAGCACAGTTAAAGCTCGGACAGTTAATTTCCTGAAGAAAATGCAGAGTGATTATGCAGGGTAAGATTGTTGCTAGCCGTTGCTAAGGTTTTCCTAATAATAAATGGGAGTCTATGGGAGGAACAGGGGATGTATAAACGACACATAGAGGAGTGCAGGTCAGTATGGCTGTGGATAAGAGTCTAGGGATCTGCTCCGTTTGGGTACATGCAGTTTGGTGGCTGTAGGTTAAAGGAAATAACAGGGAGATGAAAATGAATGGGAGTCTATGGGAGGAACGAGGGATGAATAAATTACACATAGAGGAGTGCAGGTCAGTAGATCTGTGTATTAGAGTTTGGGGATCTGCCCTGATTGAGTACCTGCAGTTTGGTGGCTGTAGGTTAAAGAAGACAGTAGGCTTGAATGGGGTTGAAAATGAATGGGACTCTATGGGAGAAACGAGGGATGGGAGAAAAAAGAAAAACAGACGAGTGCAGGTCAGACCAACATTGCATTTGTGCTTTACACTTCTTTTTTTTTTTTCTTTTTCTCTTTGTTTTTTCCCCTGTGGGTCTGCTCTGAGATAGTGTATGAGAAGCAGTGTTTGTCAGTCGAGCAGAAGTACACTGGAATGGCGTGAACTGTTCCCATCCTATTCATTATTATTGTGGAAAAAAAACGGAATTTAACGAAGTTTTTCAGAAAATCATACGACTGTATACAAACACACCATTCCCAATCAGACTGAACATTTCGGGGTTGGAACGGTGTCCATGTCTGCGGGATTAGTTAGCAGGCAAATAATGTGTACCAAAATGATGATGATGAAGAAGAAGAAGGAGAAGAAGAAGAAAAAAGAAAAATAGAAGAAAGAAGAAGGAGAAGAAGAGAAAGATGGAGAAGAGGAAGAAGAAGAAGAGGAGGAAGGAGAAAAGGAGGAGAAAAAGAAGAAGAAGAGAAGAAGATGGAGAAGAACAAGAAAAAAGAGAAGTAGAAGAAAGAAGAAGGAGAAGGAGAAGAAGATGGAGAAGAGAAAGAAGATGGAGAAGAGGAAGAATGAGAAGAAGAAGGGCAAGAAAAAGGAGAAGAAGAGGTTGAGACGGGAGAGGAAGGAAGGTAAGGCAGACGGAGAAACAGGCGAAGAGAAGACGAAAACGGCGCCGGAGAAGCAAAACGAAGGCGATCGCCGACGAAGCAAACAGCAAACCGCCGCCCGAAGAAGGCGAAGGAGCGCCGGAAAGATGGCGCCGCGGCGCAGCGGCGAGGAGGTAGCTGCCCGGCGGCGCCCCCC
>JAMWET010004002.1:112500-118284 GCA_024036415.1 Prochilodus magdalenae | reverse complement strand
TTATCTATCATCCATCCATCCATCAATTAAAACCATCCATCCACCCATGTATTTATCTATCAATCTTCCATCCATCCATCCAGTCCATCCATCAATTTATCTATCCATCAAATCCATCCATCAATTTATCTATCATCCATCCATCTATTCATCAAATCCATCTATTCATCCATCCATCTATCCAATCCATCCATCCATCCCATCCATCTATCTATCATCCATCTATTCATACATCCATCTATCAAATTCATCCATTTATCTATCATCCACCCATCTATTCATCAAATCCATCCATTCAATCCATCCATCATCCATTCATCAAATCCATCTATTCATTCATCCATCCATCCATCCACTCCATCCATCCATCCATCCATCCATCCATCTATCCATCCATCCATCCATCCATTTATCCATCCATCCATTAAATCCAGCCATCCATTTATCTATCATCCATCCATCCATCCATCCATCTATTCATCCATCCCATCCATCTATCATCCATCCATCTATTCATCAAATACATCTATTCATCCATCAAATAAATCCTTCCATCAAATCCATCCATCATCTATCAAATACATCTATTCATCCATCCATTCCATCCATCCCTCCATCCATCTATAAAATCTATCTATCCCTCCATCCATCTATCAAATCTATCTATTCGTCCATCCATCATCCATCCATAATTTCCCTCTATCTATCTATTTATCCATCTATTCATCCATCCATCCTTCCATCCATTCATCCATCCATCCATCCACCAATTCTTCTATCCATCTATTTATCCATCCATCAAATCTAAATAAGTCGCTCTGGTTAAGAGCATCTGCTGAACACTGTGCATGTGAAGGTCTCTGGCTGTATCTACACAGCCACATTAAGCCAACCTTGTGCTCGTCAGCCATTTTCCTCCCCGCCCACATCTCCTTGATCATCAGGTGCCACAGGTCACACTCCGATTTCAGATTAGCCTCAAACGTCTCTCTTCTTCGGCTGGTCTTAATCTTCAGGGAGGGGATTCTCAGCAGGAGGAAAGGAGCAGAGGATATCTTTACTTCCTGAGTAAAACAGATCAAACAACAGATGACAAGTTGAGACCTATTATAATAATCATAAACAGTGCTGTGCAAAAGTCAGAGACTGCCCATCCTTTACTTCTCAGTCAAAAGTCCCAGTCAAAACAGCCATTAAGTACCAGTTACTCATTCTATAGCTTTAAGTGCTGTTTGACGGGGACAGTGCTTGTAGGTCTATCAAGTCTTCCAGGTGGTTGTTAGGAGTCTCAGATTTGAAAGCTCCTGTTTTTTTTTTCACTAGACATGTTAAAAAGATGGTCTCACCTCGATGTCTCTGAACTTGGCGACCTCTACATAGCCCGGACGACCCTCAGTGAGCAGGAAGAGTCGGCGCTCCGTCATGGCGATCTTGCCGACCCCGTGGCTTGTCTTCACAGATGAAGAGAGCTTGTACACACGCTCCAGCGTGTCCAGACGCTCCAGGACGGAGGCGGGAAGATCCACTTCCTGGGCTTCAGCCTCCGTCTCCTTCCAGATGGTGTAGAAGATACGAAAGACCTCAGGGTCCACCTGCTTCTGCTGACCTGCAGGAGATGACCGACTGTTAATAAACTAATCTAATGTCAGATATTAATTTTAATTTTAGATACTAAAAATTAGTATACTAGCTGAACACCTTCACTGACTGACCAACTTTGAACGGTCAGCCCCAGTTGTGAAATATGACCGCTCTCTATGGTCACACTTTTTTTTTTTTTGGGTTAAGCTCATCATACAAAATATGACCGTACGCTTCCATACACCTGGAGATTCAGCTACTTCCTTCACACTATGGTCTTTGGCCACGCCCACATGCAGTCACTCCTTCTAGCCAATCATTAACATCTGCTCTGGAGCGTTTTCCACACATGGAACGAGACATTCCCTGCACTGTACCACCTCTTCTCCATCTATGGATCCCGTCACTTACACCCCACAGGGGTTTACAGCCCCATCATTACAGCGCCATCTGTGGGAGGCTGAAGTTACTAGCATACCGCAAGGTGACTCGTTTTTGTCCACAGAGCGTATTAGACTATAGCTTCGGTTTGGTTTTTAGTCAGATGATTCATATTTCCCAGTGCTAAATGTGTTGCTATTAAGTAGGAAGCAGCTTAGGGAGGTTCAAATTTTAAGAAGACAAAGATAACAAACAAACAAACAAATAAATAACAGAAACAATGTAAAAAATAAACAAATAAATAAATTTCTATTTACTATTTGGAGCATTACTCTTGGAAAATCACAAACTTCAATCCTGAAGTAATGCTGTATCAATGAAAGCAATTATGTATCAGTGCATTACAGTCGCAAGCAAAATTTGAACACCCTCAGTCAAACTTAACACGTCCTCTACACGGAGCAAAGTTCAATATGGCATTTTTAAAAAAAATCTTAGTGCACATTTTTTATGTAAAAGGGACCTTTATTATGCTTATTATACAATACTTTATTATGCATTATTATACAACAGAAACAACAATAATAATAATAAATATTTTATTACATATTGTTGCTTCTGGTATTGTTGTTGTTTATCATCATCAACAATTAATAATAATAATAATAATAATGTTGTTGTTGTTGTTTGTTTGGTTTAGGCAGCAAATAATACCATATGACAGGCTGTGAGATCAGCTCAAAATCTGCACAATCATTTCTATATCAGAGGATGATATAGTGAAGATGAAGTGACGACTGATTATAAATGATTAGAGGACGCAGACAAACTTAAATACGGCTGCATGAATATAAGTCTATAAATATGATGTGTTATTAAGTGTTATTAATACAGTATGAAGTTAAAGTAAAACTAGATAATAGATGATATACATGCATGTAGTCACTCAGTCACAGTCCACTCACCATGCAGTGAACCCTCTTCAATCATGCACTCAAAAAGAGGGTTCCTCAAAAGGTTCCTTAGTAAAGGCAATGGTTCTATTTCGAACCACAAACACTCAGAGAACCATCTGCATCGTTCAATTCACATTAGCATGCATGACCGATTCCATTCAATCCTACCGTATACAATCAATCTGCAGAACCATTTCACCAAGCATGCAAACGGTTCCTTGAGTGCTCATGGCGTGTTCTATATAGAACCGTAGGCCTTTTTTAGAGTGCATGACAGCACCAACCAACCAGAAGGGTGCAGGTTACACTACTTCACAGATGCCTCTTGTTCTTGTTTGACCCATGCAGTTCTAAAGCTACACAAGAGATGCATCGTCATGCTGTGCCCTACACAAACCCCCTCGGGAAAACACAAACGAGTTCTGCTACTTCTTTAGGAACTCGCTGTTGAAAACGCCAACAGGCCCTTTCAACTGGGAAGGAAAATGATTAACCAGCGTTACGCCAGCAGAACCTCTCAAAGGCCGGGAATGAAGAGGCACAAGCCAGCAGTTAAACAGCAAACAGGGTTAGGGATTAAAGCAAACAGTCCAGGCTGGAATCACATCCGGCAATAAATGAGAGAAGCAGTTTCCACATTCAGCCTTCGGGGCACTGGCGGGCGGAGCTCAGGCAAAGCTTACCATCTGGAGAGGAACCGAGGTAAAAAACAGACTGGGCCGAGGGCTTCCCCGCAAACTCCGTACCTGGCAAACCACATTCACTCTTATCAGTCGTGCAGGGCATTCAGCGATAGCATGTACAGTCCTTACAGGTACTTCAGGATCAGTCTCCAGAACAGTTAAGTCTAGAACCGTCCCATAACAGAATTACCAGCACCATGTGGTAAACAACCGCTGCAACTGAACGCATGGCGAAATGGTTGGGACGTGAACAGAGCCATTCAGTGGCTTGGTGTTCAGTGCTTCCTACCAGAGGAGCTGACTCAGGACTGTTCCCCGTGGTGGTGATGGGAACCAGATGTCCACCTCTATGACAGGTTTAGGGTGGGACGTCGGTTTAGGCTGTGGTCCCTTGTGGTCAGTAAGTTCCTCTATATGGCACCACTACCTCTGAATAAGTCTGTTTACATCCCAGAACGGGACGTCTCAGGAAATCTGAGGAATGGAGAAAATTCCCTTCACGTCCAGGTCGCGTGGGGGTCATTGGGGAGATGCTTTGATGTCTGCTCTACCTGGCAAAGACCAAGCGTCAGGTCACATGTCATGTCCGAGTTGCTCCGCCACTGCTGCCAAAAATGATATACAATGTGGGACTTCAGAAGATTTATTTCCAGGCGTGTTTAAGTGGTTTTAGAAAAACAAAAATTTCTCGCTATATTGGTAAGTTTGCTTATTTGAGGAAACATGCTTGAAACATTTTCGAATAATCACATAACACCAGTAAAAAATAAGTTAATATTCTTAAAATAAGATTAACGCAATCTTAAAATGAGGACTTTAAGATCCATCAACTCCTCCGCAAAAAAAAATTTCTTTTTGGCAGGTAATATGATGCAGTATCTAGTTGATGCATCTTAAAAATGTAAATTCTAGATCACTGTAAGCTCATTATAATATTACTGAATTTATTTCCCGATCCTTATATTATCTTGATATCTAATAATAATAGAACAATTTTCTTCATTGTTCAGTTCTGTTAATAAATCAATAAATTAATGTTTTTAAATCAGCATTGAATATGATTTTGTTATTGCCATTTCTAGATTACTGTAAGCTCATTATAATATTATTGAATTTATTTCTCAAACGTTATTTTATCTTTTCCCCTTTTAAGTGATTTTAGTAAGCCACATATTCTCACTGTACACTTTTGGTTATTTGAGGAAACGTGCTTGAAACATTTGGGAATATTTGGCTTACAGAAATCGTACAGTTCTCATTTTGAGATCATTTGTAAGATTATTTTAAGATTAAAATATTATTTTTTTGCTTTTTCTTTTTTACATCAGCACACATTCTTACAGAGAAGATATTACCATTATTATTGATGATGATGATAATAATAATAATAATAATAATAATAAATAACAATAATTTAAAATAATAATAATAATAATAATAATAATAATAGCAACAATAATTCAAAATAATAATAATAATAATAATAATAGCAACAATAATGTAAACTAATAATAATAATAATAATAATAATAATAGCAACAATACAATAATTTAACAATAAACAATAAATTATTGTTATTATTATTAATAATAATAATAATAATAATAATAATAAAACAATTTTATTCATTGTTCCGTTCTGTTATTAAAATAATAAATTAATGTTTTTAAATCAGCGTTGAATATGTTTTTGCCATCGCTGGCTGCGGTTACCATCACAGGTGCTGGACATCAGCCCTCCAGCCTCTTCACCCCACCCACCCTACAGCATCATTAGCACTAAAAGAGCTATAGCAGATTTTTCATTATGGGGGGCCGCAGCAGCAAGGGCAGCAGCAGACAGAGAGAAGGCAGGTAGGCAATAAGAGTACACTCTGGACTAGAAGGACCACCTGGCTGACCACTAGTCTACTGGACTTGACACTCAAAAGCCAAACACGATTCACTTCTCTCCAATCTATAGTATAACAGAACTAGAGCTTCAGAAACATATCTCCAGGCAGACCCCCTTAACTGGGAACAGCATATCTGGATAAATCCGGCATCTCCTCGGGAAGGGGGACGGGGTTGCTGCTGGCTGCTGCTTTGTCTAGGAGGGTGGTCCAAGTCAGCTGGAATTTTTAATGTGGCACTAGAAGGTCACACATAGAAGGTCCCGTCACTGACCTCCGTCTCTAGTTGTC
>JAMWET010004002.1:105000-107500 GCA_024036415.1 Prochilodus magdalenae | reverse complement strand
TAGCCCTATACAAATAAATACAGATTGATTGATTGGTTTATTTATTATTTGTCAGCAGATTTGAATAAAAACGCCTTGAATAATAAATATTAGTCAGCAGATTTCAATAAAAACGCTGTGAATATTTATTATTTGTCAGCAGATTTGAATAAAAACACTGTGAATTATTATTATTTGTCAGATTTGAATAAAAACGCCTTGAATAATAAATATTTGTCAGCAGATTTGAATAAAAACGCCTTGAATAATAAATATTTGTCAGCAGATTTGAATAAAACACCTTGAATAATAAATATTTGTCAGCAGATTTGAATAAAAACGCCTTGAATAATAAATATTTGTCAGCAGATTTGAATAAAAACGCCTTGAATAATAAATATTTGTCAGCAGATTTGAATAAAAACGCTGTGAATAAATATTTGTCAGCAGATTTGAATAAAAACACCTTGAATAATAAATATTTGTCAGCAGATTTGAATAAAAACACCTTGAATAATAAATATTTGTCAGCAGATTTGAATAAAACACCTTGAATAATAAATATTTGTCAGCAGATTTTAATAAAACACCTTGAATAATAAATATTAGTCAGCAGGTTTGAATAAAAACGCTGTAAATAATTATTATTTGTCAGCAGATTTGAATAAAAACACAGTGAATTATTATTATTTGTCAGATTTGAATAAAAACGCCTTGAATAATGAATATTTGTCAGCAGATTTGAATAAAAACGCCTTGAATAATAAATATTTGTCAGCAGATTTGAATAAAAACACCTTGAATAATAAATATTTGTCAGCAGATTTGAATAAAAACACCTTAAATAATTATTATTTGATTACACTTGTATTGGCGTGTCTCTCTCGTTTGTGACACCCATACGTTCTTCAGTAATAAGCTGCCAAGCCCCCCCTGAGGAAAGCCTCTCCCCAACATGATACTGCCGCCACCGTGTATCCCACACTCTGATGCTTTCTGTCGAACTCCTGATGTACTCAGATGTAGCTCTTCCTCAATAACAGGTTCTTTCTAGCTGCTAGCCCGTTTAGGTCAGCTGTACACAGAGCTCTGGATACTGCTGACTGGTGCACCACTGAGCGGTGCAGTGTCAGCCACTAACCTCTTAAGCTACGTCAGTTTTGAGGAACGGCCTTGTCAAGGACATGTCTAGTCGGTATGATGCAACTTTCGTTTCCTTACAGTCGACCACAAGGAGGTCTCTGGGAAAAACTAATCTGTAGCCTTTTGATCTAGAACGTTTCCCCTGATTGTCTTAGAACGATCTGTGGTGTCATGTGGACAGCTTTCATTGAGATTCACAAGCCAGCCAGAATTAAGGGGGTCTTTTAACCAGAACCTGGGGAGCCTGTCTTTACTGATTCCCAGCTAACTGTGTCCTCGCTGGGACAGTGTCTTCCACATGGTGGAACGGAACTCCACTGGCTGTCTGAATAGCAGACTGGAGACCCAGCTCTTTGTAAAGCACTAAGTGAATAATCAGTAATAGATGTATATATTAAAAGCTCTGCTGAGCCTAACCTTTCTGCTATGACCACTGGCTTGGGGTTGCCAGGTAGTGCACTTATGCTGTATCTAACTCTGTATTCTTCTTTCAAGGTATCAGCACTGGCCCTTGCCTGGCCAGCACCTGAGCTCAAGACGGGGTTTAGACTCGAACCTTCGTGTACGAGCCAGGACAGTAGAAAAAGAAAAAGAAGGAGGAGGAGGAGAAGAAGAAGAAAAAGAAGGAGGAGGAGGAGAAGAAGAAAAAGAAGAAGGAGGAGGAGGAGGAGAAAAAGGAAAAAAGAAGGAGGAGGAGGTGGAGAAAAAGTAAAAAAGGAGGAGGAGGAGGAGGAGGAGGAGGAGGAGGAGGAGAAGAAAAATAAGGAGGAGGAGGAGGAGGAGAAGAAAAATAAGGAGGAGGAGGAGGAGGAGGAGGAGGAGAAGTAGAAAAAGAAAAAGAAGGAGGAGGAGGAGAAGAAGAAGAAAAAGAAGAAGGAGGAGGAGGAGGAGAAAAAGGAAAAAAGGAGGAGGAGGAGGAGGAGGAGAAGAAAAAGAAGGAGGAGGAGGAGGAGGAGGAGGAGAAGAAGAAGAAAAAGAAGGAGGAGGAGGAGGAGGAGGAGGAGAAGAAGAAAAAGAAGGAGGAGGAGGAGGAGGAGGAGGAGAAGAAGAAGAAAAAGAAGGAGGAGGAGGAGGAGAAGAAAAAGAAGGAGGAGGAGGAGGAGAAGAAGAAAAAGAAGGAGGAGAAGAAGAAGAAGAAGGAGAAGAAGGAAAAGGAGAAAAAGAAGGAGAAGAAGAAGAAGGACGAGGAGGAGAAGAAGAAGAAGAAGAAGGCTAACAACAGTGATGCACATTGCACAGTGGGTAATGAAAGAGGGCTAAGGGCCAGACAGGACACAGCCCAACATGCTAAAGCGTCCTCTGTAATCTGGACGGTCTGATGACTTTTATGGCGCTGCATGTAAACGAGTCTACCTTTACCTTCTTGTAAAACGGCTGG
>JAMWET010004002.1:97500-100000 GCA_024036415.1 Prochilodus magdalenae | reverse complement strand
AATACGGGTATTTGGAGATGACACAGATGGCGTAGGTTGTGTACAGCCGTTGCGGTTTGGATGAACGGTGGCCGTTTTGGTACGTCTCACCGTCAAGGGAGAACTAAACACACAACACAACAAAGGTGACCATATTACAGTTTACTGTACACGTCCTCATATCCTACATACGGTCCTGGTCTCATCTGACAATGAAAACTGAATCACTTATACACAACCAGAAGTTAAATTAATGCTGCCGATGATCTTAAAGAGCCTACAGGCTTACACTTAACAGCTCCAACTGATGGGAGTCTGAAACAGTCCATATCCTGATACACCACATACAGCTCCTGAAAAATCCCACCTGTAACTGATCAGTGTCTCTAGCTTTACAGGTTCTGGGTCTGTGTTGGATCAGAATTCCTCAGTTGTGTTTGATTCTCTACACTACTGGAACCATGTCTCCCAAACTCCAGATCAGATATTGTATTAGATCTGTGTATTTAGAAAATCACTAATGACCTCCAGAAGCCTGTTTTTAGAACCATGCTCGCTGTGCGTTTCACCCCAGCCACCGCTCGCCAGTCTCTCTGTAGGTCACCTGAGGTCATCTTACAGTGGGTAAGGGACATTGAGGTGACCCTCATCAGGGTCAGCAGAGAGTGGGTTTGGCCCTCTGCCAGTCTGTAGCTGTGTTGTCCTGTGTGTTGGCTGCTGGACGTTGTTCTTATGAACCAGACGCTCACTGTATCTGCTAGTAAAGCTAGAACCCAACCTTCGGTTCCTCACTGAGAACCTGCTGTACATGTGGAGATGCTGATTTAAGAAGAAACTGGAGTGGGCTCTGATTTATTTCCAGAGCTGTATACTCCTGATGGATCGCAGTAACTGATAACTGATATGGACGATATTCATTGAGCTACACATACAGAAGTAGTGTCTCTCAGTAGACATCTTGGCATGGAGTTCTACAGGTTCCTAATGTTGTCCCTCTCAAACTCCTCCAGCTGCTTAAACTGCTTTTGAACTCTCCTCTGAGGTATATACTTCACTTGTTAAAGATGCTCCCAACACAACATTAATATCGTCGCTGTCCAAAGAAAAACAAGTATCTCCAAAACGGCAACTTTACAGGAGAGGCCAAAACTTTATTTAATTTGAATGGCAGTCAATGGAACCGAACGTCTTTCCAAGCTGTTTTGGCCCATTTCTATTGGTCCATTCTTCATGAAATTCACAGTCAGTGTAAACAGCAGCTCATGTGATCAAATGAGGCATAAACATAAAAATCAACAAAAATGGAGATACATGGTTTTCTTTGGACAGCGGAGATATGCTCAAGCTGCCAGCAAGCTAAGAGCAAAAATCCCACCTGTAAGGATTTGCAATACTGGACCACCACTCCATGTGTTTGGTTCCCAAAGACGTCCGTGAATACCAGGAAGTGATAGGAGTCTTCCTGACTCTCAGTGGCTAACACCATCCCACCTAACCATTGAGAGAAAATGGAAAAGCCTTTACCTGCCAGGCAAAGGTCATACCAGCATGTGCATCGATTTTACAAACAGAGGCTTTGGAGATCACTGCGAGAGCATTACCTGGAAAACAGAGCTGAGGCAGAGCAATGAGGTCGATGTCCTTCGGGACACTGAGATCATCTGCCCTGCTGGCAGTGGAGTCAGTGGTGGTCTTGGTTCCATTGCTAGAGGACACGGCGGGTCTCTCCCGCTTCTTCTTTAAGAAGGAGCGTCTCTTCGGGACCCTGCTGAAGGCTGGACCATGGCCATCAACGTCAGTTTCCTTACTCACAAACGGCGGGGCATGGACCTGCAACACCTCAGCCTCCAAGGGCCAGTGCTTTGTCTCCTTACCCTGCTGCTGAGCCTGGAGGGAAGAAAGAGTTACACCCTGCAAAAAGATCACGGCTCTCTAGTATTAGTTACTGGGGACCTATTATGCTGTTGTGCGTTTCCTCTTTCCTTTAGTGTGGAGCAGTTAGTGCACGTAAACGTTCTCCCAAGTTCTAAAGCTCAGAGTACCGGCCAAAGCAGCAAAAACTCTACAACGCCTCCATGGAATTCCAGCCCTTTCTCTGTTACACTGTGATGTCATCTCGTAACACACTGGACTGTCTGAATTTCCCTCTGGGGTCAATAAAGTATCTATCTATTTATCCATCCATTCATATATCCATCCATCCATATATCCATATATCCATCCACACATCCATATATCCATATATCCATCCATCCACCCATCCATCCATCCATCCACCCGTCCATATATCCATCCATCCATCCATCCACCCATCCATATATCCATCCATCCATCCACCCATCCATATATCCATCCATCCATCCATCCATCCACCCATGCATATATCCATCCATCCACCCATCCATATATCCATCCATCCATTTGGCATCCAAAATAGCACTTTTGGTGTTGAATAATGCATATATCCATCCATCCATCCATCCATATATCCATCCATCCATATATCCATCCATCCATCCAC
>JAMWET010004002.1:32500-92500 GCA_024036415.1 Prochilodus magdalenae | reverse complement strand
GTGTACAGACACGGGAATGAACGGATGAAGGAACAGTGTTGGTGTACAGACACGGGAATGAACGGATGAAGGAACAGTGTTGGCGTATGGACATGGGAATGAACGGATGAAGGAACAGTGTTGGCGTATGGACATGGGAATGAACGGAGGAAGGAACAGTGTTGGTGTATGGACACAGGAACGAACGGATGAAGGAACAGTGTTGGTGTATGGACACGGGGAATGAACGGATGAAGGAACAGTGTTGGCGTATGGACACAGGAAAGAACGGATGAAGGAACAGTGTTGGCACGTGGACACAGGAATGAACAGTGTTGGCGTATGGACTGAGGAATGAATGGATGAAGGAACAGTGTCGACGTATGGACACAGGAATGAACGGATGAAGGAACAGTGTTGGCGTATGGACACAGGAATGAACGGATGAAGGAACAGTGTTGGCGTATGGACACAGGAATGAACGGATGAAGGAACAGTGTTGGCGTATGGACACAGGAATGAACGGATGAAGGAGCAGTGTTGGCGCATGGACACAGGAATGAACGGATGAAGGAGCAGTGTTGGCGCATGGATACGGGAATGAAAGGATGAAGGAACAGTGTCGATGTATGGACACGGGAATGAACGGATGAAGGAACAGTGTTGACATATGGACACGGGAATGAACGGAGGAAGGAACAGTGTTGACGTATGGACACAGGAATGAACGGATGAAGGAACAGTGTTGGTGTATAGACACGGGAATGAACGGATGAAGGAACAGTGTTGGCGTATGGACACAGGAATGAACGGATGAAGGAACAGTGTTGACGTATAGACACGGGAATGAACGGATGAAGGAACAGTGTTGGCGTATGGACACGGGAATGAACGGATGAAGGAACAGTGTTGGTGTATAGACACGGGAATGAACGGATGAAGGAACAGTGTTGGTGTATGGACACGGGAATGAACGGATGAAGGAACAGTGTTGGTGTATAGACACGGGAATGAACGGATGAAGGAACAGTGTTGGCGTATGGACACGGGAATGAAAGGATGAAGGAACAGTGTCGACGTATGGACACGGGAATGAACGGATGAAGGAACAGTGTTGACGTATAGACACGGGAATGAACGGATGAAGGAACAGTGTTGACGTATAGACACGGGAATGAACGGATGAAGGAACAGTGTTGACGTATAGACACGGGAATGAACGGATGAAGGAACAGTGTTGGTGTATGGACACAGGAATGAACGGATGAAGGAACAGTGTTGGCGTACGGACACAGGAATGAACGGATGAAGGAACAGTTTTGACGTATGGACACGGGATTGAACGGATGAAGGAACAGTGTCGGCGTACGGACACAGGAATGAACGGAGGAAGGAACAGTGTTGGCGTACGGACACGGGAATGAACGGAGGAAGGAACAGTGTTGACGTATGGACACGGGATTGAACGGAGGAAGGAACAGTGTTGACGTATGGACACGGGATTGAACGGATGAAGGAACAGTGTCGGCGTACGGACACAGGAATGAACGGAGGAAGGAACAGTGTTGGCGTACGGACACGGGAATGAACGGAGGAAGGAACAGTGTTGACGTATGGACACGGGATTGAACGGATGAAGGAACAGTGTCGGCGTACGGACACGGGAATGAACGGAGGAAGGAACAGTGTTGACGTATGGACACGGGAATGAACAGAGGAAGGAAGTGTTGGCATATGGACCCCACCAAAACCACCACCGCCACCCCCACCAAAACCACCACCACCCCCACCACTGTAAAGAACATCTGGATCTGTGAGTTTCGCTGCGAATGAACCATTTCACATGAAACCAGACCACATGACCGTTTACATCTGGAACGCTGAATTATGTGGTGAAAATCACTGGAATTCCCCCGGTACCTGCAGCGCGGTGGTTCTCCTCGTCTGACCAGTCGTTTCAGTCACCTGAGTGGTCCATTCCTGTCATTCTACCGATGATTCAAACACAGATACCATACGGCTTCCTGGGAGTGACACGAGCGAGCCACCTCACTACGGCACTCACCAGCTAACACTACAAACACTGGCCCCCAAAACCAACCCCGACGCAGGTGTACTCTCTACAAGCTCCTCGTACCTGCAAGACACATCACCAGAAGGGGGTTCCCCCGGTTCTTAAACTTGAAAATCAGGTTCTAGAGACTCCTGCAGTGCCTCCGTGTGACGTAAGCAGGCATGTAATAAACAGAGCGATGGGTACATTACTCATTCTGGGTGAAGTGTCATGGGAAGTTCCCAGGTCCTGTTTTTCTTTGGAACCCGAGTCTTATCTGGGGTTCTGATTTTGGGTTCTTTTGGGTCTAAGCTAAACCAGAGGCATGTCCGGTCACAAAGCAGGACAGACACTGTGACCAATGACAGATAACAGACTGAAACCTAAAAGGAAACAGGAGCTAAAGACCAAATGTAGCTAGCACGTGTCTTCACTTAGTATCTAGAACACTAAAGTAGAACACCGTCCTCACAAACTCAAACTCAAGGTATTATTGGTTGAAAACCTGAAATTCATCACTTTTTACTCAACACTTTTAATCACAGGAACCACAACGGGTTCTTTAAACTAGAAGAACCGCCCACTTTTGGTTCCCTAGGAAACCATGTTTGAAACCAAGCCTGTGATCACAAACCATTCACTCTTAAAAAAGTGTCAAGAGGTTCTTACTCAGCAAAGCAGAATGAATGGATGGTTCTTCTGAGAACCCCTGCTGCAGATGAGATCTAAAGGTTCTAGGAAGCACCACCCAGCTGGTATGGAACCTTTACATAGTGAGAAGGTTCTTAAAATGTTTAAAATGTCCTTCACACTCAACAGATCCCTTCTTCCAAACATGGTTCTGTGGCCCATGTACTGTAAAGGTCCTGTCCCAATTTAAGGGGTTCCTTCTAGAACCTTAACATCATACAGAGTTTCTTTAGTGATGCTAAGTGCTTTTAAAAATTGGTTCTATATCGCACCTTATTAGTTCGTAAAGCCTGACATATAAGAATGGTTCTTCACAGGTTCTTTAGCAAAGACAACAGTTCCGTATAGAACCATGAACAAGTGAAGAACCATTTGCCGGCTTAGATGCTCTGATCGATGGAGAATGAATTGTATATTGTTCCATGTAGAACATTCTTAAAGAAATGGTTCTATAGAGCACCAAATAGGGTTCTTCTATCATCACAACCTTAACAAAGGTTCTTAAAAAAGATGGTTCTTCAAAGGTTCTTTAGGAAAGACAGCAGTTCTATAGAGAACATGCTGCATCAAACCATTTGCATGTTTAAACAGTTCTTCGTCTGGTGAAATGGTTCTTCAGATTGTTAGAGAACGTGTGGTATATGGTTTAAATAGAACCCATTTGAAAATGGTTCTAAAGAACACTCTTAGAAAAAAGGCTCTTCAACAGTTCTTTAGTATAGACAGTGGTTCCATGAAGAAACATGAACACATAAAGAACCACGAACACATGAAGAACCACAAACACATAAAGAACCACAAACACATAAAGAACCACAAACACATAAAGAACCACAAACACATAAAGAACCACAAACACATGAAGAACCACAAACACATGAAGAACCACAAACACATAAAGAACCACAAACACATAAAGAACCACAAACACATGAAGAACCATTCACAAGCTTAAAAGGTTCCTCAGATTGACAGAGAAGGTGCTGTATATGGTTCTATACAGAACGTTTTGGAAGAATGGGGTTCTGTTACTGTCTCACGTTAAGACACACACCCCCAAAAGAGGATGCTTCTTCAAGAGAACCAAAAACTTATAAAGAACCACTGTTTGAATTTTTGAAAATGGTTCTCTAGAGCACCCAACTGGGTTCTTTCACTGTAACTAAGTTGAGAGGGTAACAACAGTAGAACAGCAGAACGCATCTCCATCAATCTGGAGAGTTCATTTCACCAGTCATGTAAAGAACCACTGTCTCTAATACAGAACCACTGAAGAACCCTGTTTAGGGGGGCAGTTAGAGAGTGTAGGCTATCTAGTACCGAGGGGACCAGTTTCTCACTGTTATCAGGAAACATATGGCAGATACTCACAGCAGGACGCGTGAAGCGTGAACAGACCAGAGCGCGGCGGTGGCTGAACCTCCATCAGGCTTCAGTCCCGAACCTCTGAAGAGCAGGCGCTCCACAGAAGCACGCTCTCCCGTAAACTTGTGCCTGAGTGCGGCACGACGCGTTCAAGCTCCGCGGTGGGAAAGCACTTCCACTGGAGGACCCGGCGCTCCGCCCTCGCTCCGCCGCCCAGCTCCCGCTGTTTGAGGCCGGCTCAGTGCTGGGAAAGCACTTCCTGAGAGAGAGCGCGCCTCCGGCTACAATCAAACCTCTCCGGTGCGGTGCGAAACACGAGCAGTCACCCACAAACTACAAACCCAAGTCACTCACGAACTCACTTCACACAAGAACAACACAAGCGCCCATGCAACTTAATGCAACTACAGCGTCGACCAGAGCGCCATCTAGTGGACGCCGCGGGTGGGAGCGCAGCAGCTGCTGGCAGAAACCATCTTAAAGAAGAATCCCACCGGTTCAGCAGCATTTCTGTCAGTCTCTGCGATCCGGTCACTGACGTGTCAACAAAGTCTTTCAGGGTGCTGAGGGATTAAAGGAGTCATTGTAGGGAAACCCAGAGGAGTCAAAAGGGGTCGTGACGTCTCCAACACTCCTATAGGCTATATATTTAACTTTCCAAGCCACCAGTGAACCTACACGTACCTCTATGAAATGGTATAATGGTATGGTAGTGGCTGAATTACAGAAATTTGGGGATTTCGGTGGATCTGCCCTTTGGATTTAAAGGAGAACTCTGCTGTCAGAATGCCAGTATAATGTAAATAACAACCTTCTGAGTGGTTTGATCTGAAATGGGTTTTTTTTTCCAGCGGTGGCGATGGAAACCAGGGGGCCACGAAGACCCCAACACATTAAATATATGTACTATGAGTTTATAGACAATGTTAAAAACAGTGGATGAATTACTTATGATGAAATTTGGAAATTTCAGTGGACGTCCCCTTTGAGTTTAAAGGCGAACCCCACTGAATTTTCAAAATCTCTGTGTAGTGCAGTCTTTGAGGCGTAAACAACATGATTGTGGTTTTAGGTTTAATGTGAAATTATTTATTTGCAGGGAAACGTCCAGACTCTGATGGAACGTGTGGTATATGGTTTAAATAGAACTCATTTGAAAATGGTTCTAAAGAACACTCTTAGAAAAAAGGCTCTTCAACAGTTCTTTAGTATAGACAGTGGTTCCATAAAGAACCACGAACATTCTGAACCTTTCACAGTGGAACCCCGAAGACATAAAGAACCACAAACACATAAATATAGTACCAAAGATCCCCGAAGACATAAAGAACCACAGAACGATAAAAGAACCACGGATTCACCTTGGAGAACCACAACACATAAAGATCCACTAAGAACACATTTTTGTAGAACCACGAACACATAATGAACCCCGAACAATAAAGAAACACAAACACATAGAAAAGTGGTGAAGACATAAAGAACCAGGGAGACATTCATAGGCCACGTTTACACATAAAGAACCACAAACACATAAAGAACCCCGAAGACATAAAGAACCACAAACACATAAAGAACCCTGAAGACATAAAGAACCCCGAAGACATAAAGAACCACAAACACATAAAGAACCCCGAAGACATAAAGAACCCCGAAGACATAAAGAACCATGAACACAAAGAACCACAAACAAGCTTAAAAGGTTCCTCAGATTGACAGAGAAGGTGCTGTATATGGTTCTATATAGAACCTCTCAATCATGTTGTTTACGTCTCAAAGACTGCACTATACAGACATTTTGAAAATTCATTGGGGTTCTCCTTTAAACTCAAAGGGGACGTCCACTGAAATTTCCAAATTTCATCATAAGTAATTGAGCCTCTGTTTTTAACATTGTCTATAAACTCATAGTACATATATTTAAAACACAGACTCTGATTCATTTACAGAGCGGTGATGGGAACCTGGGTTCATCGTATGTACAACACAGATACAGACATTTGAATTCCTATCCCAACCCTACATCTGCTTTCTGAGTGTATATGTGCAGTGTTGATGATGGTAAATATAGTAGTGGAATCACATGTGCAGAAATTCTGAAATTTCAGTGGAATTCCCCTTTGAATTAAAGGAGAAGTCCACTTGTTTTTTAGAATGTCTGTATAATGCACCCTTTGAGATGTAAACAACACCACTCAGTCGGTTTGACGTGAATGCTTTATTTGCAGAGAAACGTACAGACTCTAATTCATTTACAGTGGTGGTGATAGGAACCAGGTGTCAGCATGGCACTTTACCATCAAACCCACACGTGAGCTTACACGGGTCTTCAGAGTTTATAGGTGTACTGTTAACGGTGGTTTAAATAAGTTGTCTAATTTGCTTATACAGAAATTTGGAAATTTCAGTGGAAGTGCCCTTTGAGTTTAAAGGTGACATCGTGCGATTTTTATAGATGTCTCTATAATCCAGTGTTTGACACATGAACATCATCCTTCATGGTGGGTTTAATGAGAAATGGGCCGTTTGTGGGGAAACTTGCAGACTCTGATGTTCTTTACAGTGATGGTGAATGGAACCAGGTGTCACACAACACAGAAACAGATACCCGTAACTACAGTGACCATATATATATATATATATATATATATATATATATATATATATATATATATATATATATATAAAACTTGCCTTACAATGCACTCCGCCATAAATGAGTGTATCCCAGGCAGCATATAATGAGGCATTAAACTCTTCAGACATCATACCACTCTGACTGTTTTAACATTTTAATGATTTTAATAAGCTGAATTTTTATTATAAATATTTTTTTTATGTCAGTGTAACTCCCCTCAAGTCATTTTGTCTGTAAAAGGGAACTACACCAAGTTTCTGCCCAAAGTCATTTGGAGTGGTTTGATGCAGTTCACTTTAGAGAAACCTACAGATGCTCCTCGTAGAAAGCTGTTCCGTGATGTTGAAGGTTCTGGCCTGAAAAGGTACATGAGTTTAATCCAAACCTTCACAGACAAAATAACAAGGACACAAAGTGTCGGTGATGCAAAACATACCGTAGGCAGGACCTTTCATGCAGTCAAAAACGCTCAACAGAGTCATCAGCTAACACAAGCCTGCTTTCACTCTACTTACTAGCGCCCACTGGTGGACTACCTTGTGTAAAGGAGTGAGTGAATGGGTTGCATGTCAGGTCCGAGAGGTGCTTCGTATCTAGAAGCAGAAGCAACAGAAGCAGCCTCGTCCTCCGGCTGATCAGGGAAGCGTGTGTAAGGCAGTGGTGGACAGGAACGAAGTAAATGTAATTAGTTTCTGTACTTAAGTAGTGTTTCCGTGTACCTGTACTTTACTGAGGTATTTCCATTCTGGACGACTTTGTACTTTAACTCCACTGTATCTCAAACTCTACTATCTGACTGTGTACTCCACTGCATTGTGGGAAATCTGGAGTTCCTTTCAGATTATATGGCGTAACGTGTAAACGAAACAAGCTTATTCTCGGATTCTTAGCGTCCATGGAAATGTCCATTTCAGGTCTGGACTACATCCAGGACCACCTGGAGGAGGGCAGGTAAAGCCGGACGTGGTTAGTGAACAGGTCAAACAGAGTGGTCCTGACTTTGTGGGTACATAGACACGATATAGAAACATGTACACACGCTCTCTCGTCACTCGTCTTCCTCTGCTTTCATATAAACACTATTAACTTTTATAGTCCATGTGTTCGGCTGGTGTACGTTTATGAACAGAGGCCTACAGATGCAGTACGGTAAAGGAGAGACTCATTAGTGATCCTGTTTAAACCAAGTTCGTAATTAACTTAAACTCGTAACTAAGTTAATAAATCTGAAACTGGAACTTTACTAGTTCACAAAAAGTTATTTTATAGTTCTAGCTAATGGAACCGGTTCTCCGTCAGTATTCTGTGCTGATGATGATGTGAATAGACGTCAGTGTCAGACTAATGAATGAGCTTCTATTAAACACTGGTGGACTGAGAGACACTAGAGTCTCTTCACCTACACTGAGCTGATGAAGAGTCCTGTTCCAGAAATGATAATAGGACATTAGAGCCGTAATAAACCATACTCCTGTTACTCTCCATACTTCAGTACATCTGAAGGTACATACTTTAGTACTGTTACTCTCCATACTTCAGTACATCTGAAGGTCCATACTTTAGTACTGTTACTCTCCATACTTAAGTACACCTGAAGGTACATACTTTAGTACTGGTACTCTCCATACTTCAGTACATCTGAAGGTACATACTTTAGTACGATTACTCTCCATACTTCAGTACATCTGAAGGAACATACTTTAGTACTGTTACTCTCTATACTTAAGTACATCTGAAGGTACATACTTTAGTACTGTTACTCTCCATACTTAAGTACATCTGAAGGAACATACTTTAGTACTGTTACTCTCCATACTTAAGTACATTGGAAGGTAAATAGTTTACTACTGTTGCTCCAGTGGAGGTCTAAAGGGAGGAGCTTCTACTGACACTGGAGGAAGCCGAATGATACTCAGTGACAAGTTAGACGATCAACCAAAAGCTACTGATATCTAAGCACTTGTATCTCCAATATGTTGAGCGTGATCCAAACCAGGCACTCTGGCCCCCACTTCTGCAGCACTGCAAAATTATTATTTTAATTTATTCTTTTTTACTAGTTTTAAGTGATTTTAGTGAAACTAATATCGGAAAATAATTCCGATGAAGAAATAATCAAAACAAATCACTTAAAATAAGTGAAAATTGATTAGAAGATTTAAGATATTTTTTTTTTATTTGAAAAATGAGAAACCTAAAAAAAGTTTGTTGATGCTAATTGGCTTCCAACGTTCATCTAAAAGAGCCACCCGTTCGTGAACAACACATCAGTAGTGAACATGCCTTCAAACAGCGACTGAGAAACCACAAATCCTGATGAATACGCTTAGCCGAGGACCGCAGGACCACAAGTGTGCCATCTGGGCGCAGAGCACGCGGTCCGTGCCGTGCAGGAGTCACACAGACATTCCTGTGTTACTGTACGTGTAGTTTATTAAGAATGGATAAAGGGTTTCTCCTGAAGACTGAGGTCAATCACATACGCCCACAATGACAACGGCTAAATGTAATAGGCTGTAATCACAGGAATCACGATCTCCCAGTTAATAGCCCATTAATGCTGTATCCACAATGACCAACCCATCATCACATCAGCAGGGGGACAAAACATGCAGCTGCTTAAAGGGGACCTCCACCAATTTAACAGTCTGCTGTCAAGACCAGAGAGGTTTGATGTTAACTGGTTCAGAGTGGAGAACCAAAGCCACTGGACTGTTCTGCTGTCCTACAGAGATGGTGAGGGGAACCGGAGGTCGCAATGTTTACAACACATAGGGCAGAACAATGCCTCAAGCACCAGGAAGCACACATCTACCCTTTCAATAGATCCGTAAATTAACAGGCTTCCCAGTTTCCGCTTTTCCTGCATGGAATTTCAATCTAAACCAGCTTTAAGAAGTTTCTGTTAGAGACCTTTCTGAAGCATTCATCGTTCCAGATCTCCGGTTCCCATCAGCACCACTGTGAACAGTTATGACTCTAGAACCACACACTTCATAACAAGCCACCCTGAATGACTTTGTTTACATCTGATCCATTTCATTATACAGGACACTTGAGAAATGGGTGGAGTTCCCCTTTAAAGATGGTTCTTGTGCGAGCTCAGCTGAAGCATGGTTCAAGTAAGACAGCCTGCTGTTCCTCAGGGATGCAAGGTTCCTCTTCAGTTAGCTTCTTGTGTTGGCAGGGTCATGATAAAAACATTTTAAAAATTCAAGCCTGTTCATAAAATGTAAAGACACTAAAGTCTATGTGGTCCAACCCAACCTCAGCACTGCCCATGCCCTGCAGCAGGAGCTGAGGATGATGAGGAGGAGGAGGAGGAAGAAGGAGCTGTTGCTGTTGCTGCTGCAGCTGTCGTGGCGGTTCCGGCTGCTGCTGCTGCTGACGCTGATGAAGGTTCATGGAAGGAGCTCATGTCCTCCTCATTTGCTCCACAGGTGTCCACCACACAGATGAGGCAGCTGGTGACGGGAAAGGCACGCTCTTTGCTGGAGGTCACCCATTTGTCCGTCTCTGTGTGGTACTCCATGATGTGCCCCAAACGGCCCACTCCCTGGAAGCCGGCCAGCACGTAGATGACGGATCCCACCGCTGCACACTTCACGGTGACTCCTCTCCAAGGCATCGGAGAAGCCATTTTCCACTCGTTACTGCCTATCTCGTAAAACTCCACCGAGTCCAAACCACCTGTCGGATCAGAGACACGCCAAGATTATACCCACTGACAGATGAACTACAAAGGACGTATACACATACCGGACATATGCTGGACAATACGGTAAGGTAAGGTGCACAGCTGGGATGGACAAAATCCTAAAACACACCATCATGATCATGAACATATGTGGCCAAAAGTGTGTGGACACCACTCCTATTTATTGAGTTTATGGCCTAATCCCATTTCACCCTTTGCCCCCCCAACACCTACCCCTCCGTTTTGTGCATTCACGTCCAGGGGTAGGGTTGTCCCCATTTCTCTGTTACAAAGCCGCTGTACTGTAAGTTCACCATAGTAATAACGTTTTATGGTCATTTTCTTAATACCTGTGTATCTTAATAACATGTTACATGTGTCACATGTGTAATTTCCCATTCCACCTTAAATGGTGCAGCAATGGTGTGTGTGATGGTAAGGTGTGCACCTAAATATGGCCACCCTGTATAGTACATATAGACCTTTCACAGAGTCTCTCCTTTTTAAATCTGTTCCTGTTATTGGTGTTTCAGCAGGGAGAGAACATACCTAGGCCATTCTGTCCACCCACAGCGTAGATCCTTGAGTTGACCACTACCAGGCCATGGTTCTTCCTGGCCTCCCTCATACCGCACAGCACTCTCCATCTGGGCTCACAAAGAAGACGTATGTTAAAAATTCCCCTGAAATTAAAGGCAGCACTGACACATGATGAAATGAAAGAGATTTCCACCCCAGGTCCTCGTTCAAGGACTTACCACCATCAAACTAAAGCAGCGCTTCCCCACTGCTCTGTTCAGCAGTTCCCCTACTATTACCTAAATTAATTTATAACAAATAAACCGAAATCTTAATATGTTTTATTCCTGTGTGCTGTGTGTCTATTAAATTATATTAAATAATTAAAGTTTAAGCTGCAATGGCAAAACAGAAAATAACTAACCAACTAAATGAATGAATGAATGAATGAATAAGAATGCAGAGATATCTATACATATGCTTATCATAAAGCATTTCCCTGTACTAAGAAAAAAGCCTATCCTGAGCTAAGTTCAGCCAGGTGTGCTACAGGGGTTGGACAATGAAACTGAAACACCTGTCATTTTAGTGTGGGAGGTCTCATGGCTAAATTGGACCAGCCTGGTGGCCAATCTTCATTAATTGCACATTGCACCAGTAAGAGCAGAGTGTGAAGGTTCAGTTAGCAGGTAAGAGCTCAGTTCTGCTCAAAATACTGCAATGCACACAACATTATGGGACATACCAGAGTTCAAAAGAGGACAAACTGTTGGTGCACGTCTTGCTGGCGCATCTGTGACCAAGACAGCAAGTCTTTGTGATGTATCAAGAGCCACGGTATCCAGGGTAATGTCAGCATACCGCCAAGAAGGACGAACCTCCACCAGCATCACGTAGTGACCTGGCCACTATCCTGCAAGAAGAATGGCTTAAACTCCCTCTGACCACTGTGCAGGACGCAGTATATGTCATTCCCAAGACCAACTGACGCTGTACTGGCCGCAAAAGGAGGCCCTACACCATACTAATAAATGATTGTGGTCTAAAACCAGGTGTTTCAGTTTCATTGTCCAACCCCTGTACATTCCGGCGCGTCAGACTCCGGTGTGCTAAATGAGGAAAACACTGTGGAGATTCAGGGTTCCGCAGAACTCTCCCATCACATGTAAAGACTCAGACTTACTCTTCCGTGCTGGGGTCATATACTTCGCAGTTGTTCAGGACTCTACCAGACACGTTGTTGCCCAGGCTGCCCCCACACACGTAGATGAGTCCGTTGGCCTCCACGGAGCCGTGGCTGCACCGTGGCTGCAGCATGCTGGACTTGTTCTGCCATGTCTCCGTCCGAGTGTCATAGCACTCAAACAGGTTCAGCGCTGAGCTTCCTACAACACATATGCACACAGACACAGCAGAAGGTGAACAAACTTTACCCAGCGGCATTTGTTAATCCAGGGTTGTCATCGCAGAGGCTGATCTGTCTGTTTGTGTAAATGGAACAGTCCTACTGTCTGGGTCACAACTGCCGACAATGTCAGGCTTTCACAAAGATCTGTAATACAAATTGAATCATGTGCACTAATTCATTTCAAACCTGATTTTACGACTCAGAAATTAAGCATATTTTATTTTAGTGATTTTACTATTACTGAAAACTTGTTTAAACTTCGTACAGACACTCATGAACATCTATCTTATCACTTTTGAAACAACCATGTGGAAAGACGTATCCTGTAGTCATGGAAAAGATGGTAATCTGTTTCAGAAGGGTCAAATTAATGGCATCAAGCAGATAAAACATCTAAGGAGATGCTGACACTACTAAAATCGGGTTAAGACAGTATAAGGAAGGACGGTGGGGAGACATCATCTTCCAGGAAGCGATGTGGTCGGGAAAAATCTTGAATGATGGTGATCGGCAATCTCTTAACCGTGTGGTGAATCAGATGGTAGAGGAACAGCAGCAGAACTCCGGGAGATGTTTAATAGTGAGAGTAAGAGCTTCTCCACACGCACACTGCGAAGGGAACTCAGGGGATCGGGACTAAACAGCTGTGTAGCCTTAAGAAGACCACTCGTCAGTGAAGCTAACCGGTAAACACAGCTTCAGTCTGCTAGGGAGCATTAAGACGGTACTCAGGAGCTATAGAAGAAGGTCATGTGGTCTGATGAGTCCAGATTTACCCTGTCCCCGAGTGATACACCCATCAAGCCTAGTGCCTCCCGTACAAGCTTGTGGGGGCCGTGCTATGATCTGGGGTGGCTGCAGGTGGTCAGGTCCAAGTTCAGAAACATTATGTGCCCAGAGAATGAAGTCAGCTGACCACCTGAATATACAGGACCACCTGGTTATTTTTTTTCTTTCCTGATGGCACAGCCGTATTCCAAGATGATAAGGCCAGGATTCATCGGGCTCAGATTGTGAGAGAGTGGTTCAGGGAGCATGAGATCATTTTCACACATGGACTGGCCACCACAGAGTCCTGAGCTGAACCCCATTGAGAATCTTTGGGATGTGCTGGAGAAGATGGAGCTAAACCATTATATACATTTTAAAAATAATATTGTCTGGTGTATAATAAAACATTAATGCATTTCTCTGATAGAGGTGGTATTATATATCATATGTAACTTTAATATATCTTGTATGTCACTCCCAAGAATGTAAACCATGAAATAATACAAAGATCTGAAACGCTAAAATAAACCTAAACTAAACTGAATAGGCTGAAATACACCCACGCTCTTCATGACCCTTCAGCAAACAAGTCGAGACGTGTGTGACGATTTAGGCACTGCTGGGTTAAACATGAGGTAAATGTACAAATATGTATTTTCGGGAAACAGCTCCTTCAAGCTTTACTAGTAAACCTACTGAACGTTTGGAGCGTGTTCACGTGTCCTGAAAAGAAGACAGATCACGCGCTCACGTCAGCTGTGGCTTTAACTCCCTAGACACACTCACCCACTTCCGAGCCTCCTGAGGTGTAGATCTTGCCCTTGGAGGCGCAGGCTGCCAGGCTGTCTCTGGGGTTGGGAGGTCCCAGTTTGGAGTACCAGCTGTCCTTTACCACGTTGTAGCAGTCCATTCTTTTGATGGGGAAAAGCTGGGAGCCTCCCAGGATGTACACCACGTTGTCCCAGAACACGGCTGCGGCATCCCGGCGTTTCTCGAAGGGACAGCGGATATCGGCCCAGCTGTAGTCCTGAAAGGGCCACATGTACACAACTCACTGTTTTCATGGATTTCATACATCCCAATAACACTTTTGGTTTTTGGTTTGGTTACATCTACATCTACGGCATTTAGCTGACGCTCTTATCCAGAGCGACTTACAAGGTTAATGATTACAGGGAGGCCAATGCAGTGTTAGGAGTCTTGCCCAGGGACTCTTATTGGTGTAGCACAGCATAGTCACCCGGAACGGGAATCGAACCCCAGTCTCCCACATGGGACGGTAGCTTCCTGGTGAGTAGTGGTGTTATCCGTTGTGCTACACCAACCACAGTGGTTACATCCGTTAAAGCCAAAAAGCTCTCAAAATAGTCTTAACGTTTTAATGTGTTGAAATGTGCTCCAAGCCGTAGGGACGAACTCATGAACGCGACTCATTTAGCTAAATCAAATATATTTCACTCAACATGTTTTAAAGGGCTCAGTTCCGAAGTTTTCTCCTCTTTCTGCTACAGAAAAGCACTTGTGAATTTGTGTAGTTTAATTAAATAACATTATAATTAAACATAATAAAATAACACATTTTTTGTGATCCCTCTCCAGCCTCTCTTAATCCCCAGAATTAAACAGGCTGCTTTCCTTTTTCTGCATTTTACTGACTCCCTATTCCATCAGTATTTAGGTGACTGCAAGGTCATCAGTATTTCTATAACTGGGATAAATGACCAGTGACTGTACAATCTATATAATATCTGTGTAATATCTTTCAGTAGCAGCGCAATATACTGTATATCTGTGCACTTACACATGTACAATTGTTCATGTGTGTAGTTTATTTTGTTTATTTGCCTAATAATACAGATTTATCTGTACATATAATTTCTAATATGCTGTATAGCTTGTACTTTTGTCTACCTCTTGCTCTGTATTCTGCTACAAATACAAATACAATACAAATTTCCCCATGTGGGATAATAAAGAGCCCTTATCTTATCTGAATGAACTTATAACAGTGTTAGTATATGACATCAAACTCAAACTTTCTTCAAAAACTTGAAAGACACCCGTTCTCTACGACCCCTAAAGACATTAAACTAGAGTCACTAAACCCCCATATAAGTACGGAAAATGCATTTACCAATGAGCTGATTTAAAAACTGATGTGAATTTAAAATGTCTACAGCACATGAGTTCATCGTGAAGCAGCTGTGTGTTAACATCTTGGTTTAACACTGGTGACTATGAGAGGTAATGAGAGGTTGAAGGTTGCACCTTGGGGTTGAAGTAGCGACAGGACTGTGGCTGGGAGCCCCCGAACAGGGCGATGCGGAAGTCGTGCTTCTTGCGACGCGGGCGGCTGCTCTCGCCCAGTTCCTCCCTGTCCTCAGGGGACAGGAGGTGGTAGCGCATGCCACCTGACACGCATACAGAGAACAGAAGAATTAGACACCATCACCGTCATCAGCCCCTAAAACATGAAGCAGAGTCTGAACAGGTCTGATCTGACGGAGAATATGATTGCTCACATTGCGAGTAAATTTATATTAGATATTTATTGCTGAGTGATCAATCCAGCTGCGCCTACTCACAGATGACCATTTTGAGGCACTCGGGGTTGTCCTGGATCAGAGGCTCGGCCTGGACCGTCTTACTAAGGAAGTTCTTGGAGACGAGGGGGAAGCGCACTTTGCTCAGTATGTCCACGATGTACTGCTGCCGGTTCATCACGTCATACTTCAGCCACCGTACGGCCGCATCATAAATCTGAAAGAACTTACATTTATCAGTGTCTGAACTGTGGGTCTTAATTCACGCACATTTATAAGATTCACAGCAGCGTGCCAAAATTGGAGAACCAGTGTCAAACATTAAGACTCATCAGTGCCGGAATTTACTCTCTGCAACTTCATGTTTTAATAATCAATGGGCTGCAACCAACAACCATTTCAATAGTCAAGTAATTTATTGATTATTGAAGTAAATAATTGATTATTCTGGCAATTAATCACTCAAACACTTCTGTAGATATCAGATTTTAAATTTAGGTTACTCACAATTTGGTAACTAACAATGAAGATAATAGGGAAAAATAAATTCCTTAAAAATACACTGTTGTAATAAACTTTCCTGCTAATACCAAAGAAAATAAATAAAATAAAATAAATAATATTCTTATAAATACCTCTTTCCTGTTGAAATTGTCCTCTTAATCAAGTAAATGAAATTAAATTAATGTAAATTGTAGCTTTTACTTTTTTTTATTTTTATTTAACAGTGGGTTAATCTGTGCTTTGTGCATTCTGCTGTCTGTCTACGATCATGGGTCTTTATCGAAATGGAGAAAATGATGCCAGATTAGATTAGTTGCCAAGTAAATTGGTCATTGATTTTAGCCGAGCAACTCGATTAATCATCAAAACCCCAAATAAAAATATTATATATTATTATATACTGTATAAAAAAAATAAAGGAACACTTCGAAATACACATCAGATCTCAATGGAAAAACAAATCATACAGAATATCTTTCCTCATATAGACTGGGTAATGTGGTAGGAACGAAAGGATGCCACATCGTTTGATGGAAATGAAAATGATCACCCTACAGAGGGTTGGATTCAAAGACACCCTGAAAATCAAAGTGAGTAAATGCTGCAGCAGGCTCGTCCATCTAACCCAAACTCCACTGCAGCAACTCAGAATGGTACTCAGTAGTTTGTATGGCCTCCACACGCTCCTAATGAGACGACGGATGGTGTCCTGGGGGATCTCCTCTCAGATCTGGACCAGGGCATCACTGAGCTCCTGGACAGTCTGAAGTGCAACCTGGTGGCGTCGGATGGACCGAATCATAATGTCCCAGAGGTGTTCTATTGGGTTTAGGTCAGGCGAGCCGGTGGGCCAGTCCATGATATCAATTCCTTCATTCTCCAAGAACTGCCTGCACACTCTCGCCACATGAGGCCAGGCTCTGTTGTCCACCAGGAGGAACCCAGGTGCACCAGCGCATGGTCTGACAACGGGTCCAAGGATTTCATCCTGATACCCAATAGCAGTCAGGGTGCCGTTGTCTAGCCTGATCTGCCAATTCTGGTGTTCTATGGCAAATGGCAATCGAGCTCTATGGTGCTGGGCAGTGAGCACAGGGCCCTCAGGCCGCCCTCATGAGGCCTGTTTCTGATTATTTTGAGTGCTCATCCTGTTCCTCCTTGCCCCAAGAGCAGATAGCGGTCCTGCTGAGGGGTTAGGGACCTTCTACGCCTTGCCCATACTATACTCTAATAAAAAAAAGTGTTCCTTTCATTTTTTGGAGCAGGGAATTATGTGAGTTTTATCTGATAAAAAAGGACCAAAATTGTTCCTACTGAAACAGTCACTGCAGAACTAGTTGGTAAAGTTGTGGTAGCAACTGAGGTATGAGGTCCAAGTCATAGACAGGTTTACAACCCTGAAGTGGAACCAGTTCTATAAAATGATCCATATACTGTGTATTTATTGATCCTGCACTCAGCAAGCAGCAGAATCCTGCTCTGACTCATAGGACGGGGACTCACCTGATCCTCGGCTCTGACGGTCAGCGTGTCCTGATGGAGAAGATGTGTGACCTGCTTCACATCCAGCTGCAAGAACTCATCCAGCTTGTACACATCTGTAAAGTGCTGACAGATGAACTCATCCGCTGCAGTCTTCAGCTCGGGACAGTTAAGGCACTCCGCCAGCGCACTGATGCCTGTAGAGTTAAGGAAGGAGATATTCGAAACTGGGGACTGCTACATCTGATGTTGACACCCCACCTGATACATAAACACAGAGGGTCTTTACATGCACTTAATGAGCTGATCTGGAGCGATTCTATTGGTCGGTCCCTCATGAATATTCACTAACCTGAAAGGAGAACTAGAGCTTTTACACTGTGCCGAAAAAGAGATCAAAGTTTTTACACCACTAAATATATATTAGAGGTGGAGATATGGAGGAGTATCATACTGTGTACATCAGGAGTAGATGTGGTGTATCAGGATATGGACTGGTTCAGACTCTCATCAGTTGGAGCTGTTCAGTGTACTCAGGGTGTTCAAATATTCGTCAACTCAAAGTGCAGAATGAACTTCTCCATGATGTTTCCGTCACATCTTATTCTGTGAGTTTATTGTAAACTGCAAAGCAGAAATCTGGATACACGTGGCCGTGAGGTTTCCGGTTATCTGATTAGCCAAGTGCATGTAAATGCTTTGTTTGGATTACTGATGAAACCAGATCAGATTATTAGCCCTCTGCGATACAATGTAAAGATTGAATCCAAAGTCCAGTGCTAATTTCTGACAACCAAATCCACCTCTGGAAACATTTAGAAGACCACCTCAAAGTGATCAGTGTCTCTAGGTGTTTAGGACCAGAATTCCTCAGTTCTGTTTGATTCTCTACACTACTGGAACCATGTCTCCCAAACTCCAGATCAGATATTGTATTAGATCTGTGTATTTAGAAAATCACTAATGACCTCCAGAAGCCTGTTTTTAGAACCATGCTCGCTGTGCGTTTCACCCCAGCCACCGCTCGCCAGTCTCTCTGTAGGTCACCTGAGGTCATCTTACGGTGGGTAAGGGACATTGGAATGAGGTGGCGCTCATCACGGTCAGTAGAGAGTGGGTTTGGCCCTCTGCCAGTCTGTAGCTGTGGTGTCCTGTGTGTTTGCTGCTGGACGTTGTTCTTATGAACCAGACGCTCACTGTATCTGCCAGTAAAGCTAGAACCCAACCTTCAGGTCCCTCACTGAGAACATGCTGTACATGTGGAGATGCTGATTTAAGAAGAAACTGAAGTGGGCTCTTATTTATTTCCAGAGCAGTATCTGCTGATACCAACATGACAACAGTCTCATCACGTATTCCTGTTTAGAATACTCATCTGATTGACTTGCTCGTTTTTTATCTGGTGGCCCCAAAACAACCACCAGGTGCTTGACCTAACCTTACCAAGACAGTTAGTCGCGTCCACTTGCTCTTTCAGAAAGTCCACACACATTTTCTTCACTGGTTCTATCTGGTACTGGTTAGCAGCATTAAGGAGAGACTGGACATTGTTACTGTTGACAGATATGCTGGAAAAAAAGAAAAGAAAAAAAACAGTCATGTAATCTGATCCTTTCATGAGGGTGGAACTGGGTGATACAGCTAAAGTATGATGTTATGATAATGAATAAAATTTTCCTGATACATGATAAGTGTGAAGTCATGTTATTTATGTTTCTGCTCCCTGATAAACTGGAAAATATGCACATTTAAAACAATGCTAATGGCTAAAACTGCTAAAACCATGAATATGAATATAATGGCTTGTGTCTTATTACAGTATTTCACTATCCTACCCTTCAGGTATGCCAGTAATGAACCTGATAATACGCTCAGGAAACAGAACTTGACCGAAATCCTAAACAGCCATCTTTGCTTTACCGGGCCGTGTAGACAAATTCCACCAGCAGCTCAATGATCTCAGGCTCTGCACCTCCAAGCTCCACTTCATGGTTTGTGGCCTCCATCATGTTGGCTGTGAGAGAGGTGAAAACAATGACAGGTACTTTAGAATCGTCAAGCAATCCTGAACCATCCACAACTTTCCACAGCCTAGAGCCTTCCAAAAGGAAATTCCACAGATTTTCCATAATTTTACTGAAACGATTTGAGTTGTTTAGATTGTTTTGATGTGAAATGGCTAAGTTTTTAGAGTTAGGGGTCACATGACATGATTATTTTCTATCCAAAACAGTGAAAACAAGGGAACCTAAATGTCTTTAACCTCCTCAAAAGATAGAGGTGAATAAATAGAGGTGAATCTAGAAAATCTCCATTAGGTACTATTTTTCCAGCATTTCCTTTTTTCTTGCAGATATTATAAGAATATGCTTCTATAAAATGATTATAAAACAATGTCTCAAGCAGTGTATTATTAATCACTACATGTGCTTTCTGTGAGGGAGGTTTTAGAAGTATTAAACTTCCAAAATCAGATGTCTAGTTCCCATTACTGTCACTATGAACAATACAGACTCTTGTGTAGGTTTTTCTACAAGCGAGCATTCACACCAAACCTCTAACTTTGTTTACATATTAATAATTGAATTATGTATACATATTATATATCTGAGGATTTCCCCTTTAATTACAAACCAATCTCAGCCCACCTCCTTGACACCTCAATAGTCAGATAAGCATTTCACTTTAATAAAAAAAAAAACAAATAATAATATAAAAAAAAAATAAGCCACACAAATGCAGCCCTTACTGGTGAACATGAGGTTGAAGAAGTGGCTCGCGGCAGCCAGGACCACCCTGTGTGCGAGGATATGTTTCCCCTGCACCACGAGTATGACATCACATAGAATTCCCTAAAAAGAAAAAAGAAAAAAAAAGACTTGAGTTTATGCCCGTTAAAAAGCTGCGTCATGTCAATTTTAGGGATTCTGGTGGACAAGTGTAACTGCTTGTGCTTCAGCCCATTTCCCCCAGCGGATGAATCTGATGATTGAATGAGAATTCAGAGAACGCTTAGCATCCACACTCGTGTCCATTTTACTGGCTCCACTGACCATATGGGAGCACTCTGTAGTTCTACAGTTACAGACTGTAGTCCATCTGTTTCTCTGTATACTGTATTACCCTGTTCTTCAATAGGCAGGACCCCCACAGGACCGCCACAGAGCAGGTATTATGTGGGTGGTGGATCATTCTCAGCACTGCAGTGACACTGACGTGGTGGTGGTGTGTTAGTGTGTGTGGTGCTGGTGTGAGTGGATCAGACACAGCAGTGCTGCTGGACTGTTTAGACACTGTGTCCACTCACTGTCCACTCTATTAGACACTCCTACCTTGCTGGTCCACCATGTAGATGGACACTCAGACGATAGCTCATCTGCTGCTGCACAGTGCAGTGTCGTTCATCCTCTAGTCCTTCATCAGTGGTTATAGGATGCTGCCCCCAGGACCAGTTGGCAGGATATGTTTGGTGGGTGAACTATTCTCAGTCCAGTAGAACTGCTGAGTCTGATCCACTCGTACCTGTGCAACAGAACGATCCACCTGAGAACGATCCATCACCCAAATAATACCTGCTCTGTGGGGGTCCTAACCATTGATGAACACGATAACAGACGGACTACAGTCTGTAACTGCAGAACTACAAAATGCACATAGCTGTTTGAGATTACGTCATAGTTAAAGAACCAATGTTTTGGTGGGTGGGGTAAAGCAAGTCACATGAGGGGAAATCTGTGTTTATGATGTTCCTGGGACAGGAACATTGTCCTGCTATAGTCTGTAAAGACACGAAGCTGAAATCAGCTTCTTGCCCGAATTTTCCCGTTCCACCTTAAATGGTGCAGCAGATACATTCTGGCTGCTGCGTCATTTAAGGTGGAACGGGGTCATTCGAAATAAAAACTGGCCAATGCTAAGCCAACTTCAACCAGGATGTAAAAGCAGCCTCAGTTACTGACAGTGACAGCAGTGATGGTGATAAACCATTAGCCGTTAGCTTGCTAACCTACCTGCTTTCTCAAGTTATTCATGACTCCCATTATATTGGACAGTAACCTATATTCCTCCTTAGACGCGATTTTCTTCTCGTTTTTCTTTTTGGACGCTATGGTTTTCTCGGTGGAAGGGGAGGCCATCCTCTCCATTCAGAAATTAACACAAACTAAAGAAGCTTAAAACAATATTAGACCTAAAACCAGCCTGCTAAAACAGACAGTCAGGCTGGGATCAAGCCGGAAACGGAACTCAGCAAAAAATGGCCGACATGTAAACACACGTTGTCAAAATAAAAGTCCCAAAATAAAAGTTCAGGACGAGCAGTAATGAATATGTATTGTGGGTTTGTCACGACACAGAATAACGTGTTATTAACAATCAGGCAAATTTTAATGATAACGCATATAATCGTATAACACATGTGGCTCAGTGGATAAGCCCACTACCCACCAGGGAGCTACCACACCATCGGGGAGATGGGGGTTTGATTCCCGGTCTGGGTTAGTATACTGTTCTACACCAATTAGAGTCCTTAGGCAAGACTCCTAACACTACATTGGCCTACCTGTATTGTGAATACCCTTGTAAGTCGGTCTGGATAAAAGTGTCAGCTAAATGCCATAAATATAAATGCATATAGTCATATATAAAATACATATACAAATCATGAAAACAATTAGCAGTGCCTTCTGCTCTGTACTGGCTTAATAAAATTGGCTCCCTGTTGACTACTTGCCACTGCTGGTTCGCCTTTGGACCACCTATTTTATTTTCCTGCTTATGACATCTATCTTGCTTTCAATCTCCTCAAATTTATTTTTATTATATAACACAATGGGCCTCATTTAAAATAATTTAACTGAATGTTTTGCTGACATTAGGTGAAAATGTTCTTGGTGACAATTATTTCCAAAACTTATTAATAAAGAATGATGAAGGAAATAAATTTTTTAATTCAGGCAATAAAAGGTGGGACTTTGTCAAATATTCTGCTTAACCACCGGTGGGCTGCCTGAACACACTTTTTCCTCTCAGTCTGCAAAAGAATAGTTTTGCTGTCTGCTCCCCCGATTTGGAATTTCCCCATTCTACCTTAAATGGGCACCAGAGGTGCCAGAATGTAACTGCTGCACCATTTAAGTTGGCAAATAAGAAGCTGTGTAGTATTTTTTGATTGCTAATTTTTGATTTAATCCAGATATCAAGCATATATTGGTCCAATTTGCTTCATCAGGTGTGGCTTTCACTGACTGTTTGCCAATGTTGGTCCACCTTCAGACTAACTGTCCTAATAATAACTGTCCTATGCACAAGACATACCATTTTTAACCTCCTCAAACTGATCTGAAATGCACACATGCAGACTTTTATTTTGGAAAATAAACTACGACAAATATTACAAGCGCCTGATAATAAGGGCCAGGCCTGATATAAAATAATCTAGCTAAAAATGATAGGCTAAACAAATGAATAAATAAGAACCATAAGAGAGAAGGAAAAGGAAGTTTATGGAACAGTGACTGGAAAACAAGCGATGAAAAGTCTCTGACTAAGCACAAAGAACACTGAGCAAAACATTAGTGGCATCTTCCATGCCCCTGCTATCAGGGACACAATAGTGTTGGGGAAAGGTAATGCTAGGTATGGCTCCAGCGCATCACTGAGCCACGGTTTCAGCCCCGCCCTGAAAACCCTGGACACAAAAATGTTGAAAACTGATAACATGTAAGAAGTGTATGCAAACTACATGTCTCAGCCCATTTAATCATCTTCAGTGTGTTCAGCTCAACATGAGAGCATTCGGTTGAGTAAATTTAATGGAATGCATGTTGATAATAGCTGGATGTGGGAGGTCCTGGTCAATTTTTCAGACTTTTGCGAGGAAACCCGGTGAGATTGATCTTAACTCTTTATACTGTTCCGTGTTGTGTAAAAAAAAAAAAAACCAAAACCAGAGTTAATATTGGCACACCAAAATAAGCTCATTTTAATGTAATCAGAGAGCAAGCTGTACTGATGTACTAGTACGTAATGTACACTAGATGTCAGTCTTACTTGCATCTAGTGATGGGCTGGTAGGGAAAGAGCTGTATGCTGGTGGTAGTCTTGAATTGGCTCTGCTGTGTATCTATATGGACTGAGTACTTCCTAAACTGTGGGATCCATAACATGTGGGATAAAGGAATTTTCTTTGGCTTTATTCCATTTATGTTATTGCCCGGAACCGGGAAGACTATAGAGGTTTTAAAGTATGTTGTGACACCAGCTTGTTTAAGCAGGAGGCCGGATATCTTCTTACAGACGTCCGCTAGTTGGTTAGCATAGACGTTTCACAGACTCCATTCAGACCTGCCACTTTGTTAACATCCAATCCCTGCAGGGTGAACCTCACCTGATGAATCAGTGTCTGTTTACCAACAGGTGGTGAGGTGTACGGCTCCACTGTGTTGGTCATCAAGCCAGGCCAGGAACTGATTCAGCACATGAGGTATCATTGTCGTCATTGACCTGCAGTGTTGGTTTTGTCACCAGTGCCTTAATTCCGTTACACATACTGCGGAGGTTGCTGTTTCTGAAATGCTCCTCAGTGCACTGTTTGTAATGGTGCTCGGCCGCCTTGATGGCCCTTTTGCGGTTCATTTGAGCCGCTGAATAAGCCAGCCTGTCTCCTGACTCTTAATCAAGGCCAGGAGTTTTTTTTCGTTCATGGTTTTTGGTTGGGAAACATTTTGACGGTCTTGTTTAAGGGTGGATTCTCTGTACAAAAATGTATGTGCCTCATGACTGATGAGGGATGGACCGAGATCGAGAACATTTTTGGCCAAAACCGAAACCCAATAAATGAAAGAGACGTAGGCCCGAATGCGGTTGGTCAGTGTTTCATTTATTTTGCCACATTTTCACTGTTGCATAAATTAAATAGGGTAAATCCCAGGTAGCATGCCGATGTGGGCCACAACTGGTAAAGATATGGCACTGCTGACACACTCGCCACTGACAAGGTTCTGTGAGCCAAAGTTGGCCTATATATTTACAACACGCGTCTGGCCCACCTGTCCCAAAACAGATCTGGTCCACTTCTGGCCCAGATACAGCAGAGTTGCCTACTTTTGGCTGAGACGTGGCCCTAGTAGTGCTCATATGTGGCCCACGCCTTGCTACTGGCAGCGGCCTACCCAAGCAAGTGGGCCAGATGAAAAGGGGAGCGATTTGGGCCAGACTGATTGATCTTGGTTTTCTGGCTGTTATTTACTCTTTCCTTTCCTTTTCAGTTGCCAAACATTCGATCCCTCCCAACTGATGAAGCATCTTCCTCCAAATCTGCCCTCTAGCAAACAGATGCCAGTCTGTGCTGGTACTGGCATAATTGAGGTAGCTTCCTCAGTCCATACCTGAACAGTTTTGACAGATGGCATGGTCCTGCAGATTAAGGGTCTGTGCACTGGGGTCAGTTTCAGTTTCAGTGAAATGCAGATGGCTTCACTTTGTTTACCCATGGGATATTTGTATACACCTGATCCAGAATCTTACTCTCTCTCCTGGGAAGATGCATGTGGTTGTAAGACATGACATGACTGATATCAGATCAGCGTGGTTACAGTTCCCTGCTAACAGCAGCATCCGGATATGCCGACAGCTGGTTGCTCAGCGCTAGCCTAGCTTTAGCATTAGCTTGCGGGGGAAACGCGTTACTGTGATTATTACTGCACTGAATTCTCTCGGGGGAATGAGTGGTCTGCATCTCAGTGTTAAATACTCCAGGTCGCGTGATCAGTGTGGAATGTACCTCGGTGCACTTCATCTCACAACAGAACCACAGGCATTAACATGGACGTTGTTTAGCATTTGCGACATTACAGTAGCATTACAGTAGCATTCACTCCTCTGAGACAAGCTGACCAATGAGACAAGGCTTACCTTGTTCCTCCTCCATCAAACTTTACAACTGGCACAATGCATTCAGGTAGACAGCATTCTCCTGCATTTGCCAAACCCAGATTTGCAGGATCTGGAATTGGGATATGGGCTATAAATCCCTGCGGGGTGAGACTGACAGAATCCATAGATTGGGAAGAGCTGCTACGGTGCAGGGAATGTCTCGTTCCGTGTGTGGAAAATGGCTCCAGAGCAGATGTTAATGATTGGCTAAAAGGAGTGACTGCATTTGGGCGTGCCAAAGACCATAGTGTGAAGGAAGCTGCGACAGTCCAGTAAACCCGCAAAGAACTGTTCTTGTGATCACGGTTCTGAGCGTTACGAATTAAGAAGGTTGTGTGGCCTTCAGCTTCATCACTGAGATGGCATTCTAGATAACAGTACTTACAGTTGACCAGGGCAGCATTAGCATGGCTAAGGGACTGACTTGGTGGAAGTCTCAGTAACACCATGGGAAGTGACTAACCTGGTATGACTGCCTCAGGCACAGCAGAGTTCCTGGGGTTTTACAAATTGTGTATGCTCACTGGCACCTGCCACCTCCCAATTAGTGTCCTCTAGCTCTACACCAGTGATCAGTTTCTGACCACATAACAACTGTGGGCTGGATATTTTTGTGTGAAGGTCCACTATCAGACTAGCAGTGATGCTGACGTGACCCCCCCACTACTATGTCAGTGTCACTGCTGTGTTGAAAATGGACCAAACCCCTAATAATAAGTGGTCAGCAGTGGTCCTGGGGTGTTTTTTTATTTTTCTTGGTTGGTGGATAGAGTTTGCAGCAACAGATGAGCTCTAGACACTGACTGTAAACCTACAAAGTGCACCAGGACTGCTGTTTTAGGTAGGCACAGCAGATATGTGTGGGCGCTGAACCTTTCACTCTCATGAATGGAGAGATGTAGGTCTCAAGGTCTTGCTAACATATTACACTTCAACCAGAACACAAAACTTCCAAACCCCTGTCGCTTCCTTCGTACACGGAACCAATAATGACCAGCATAATGATAATATCCCAGTCTTCCCCAATGTGTTAATGATGAGACCAGGACACATTTTGATTTGGTAACTATAGTTGTAAGTAAGCTCCCTTACAGGTGATTGTCTCTGGGCGTGCCAAAGGGCATAGTGTGTTGGAAGTAGCTCAATCTGCAGGTGTATGGAAGCGTGTGGTCATACAGGGTCTACCAGTGGTGGCTAAAATTCTCATTGGAATTGTGCCAGGGAAGGCATCCACCAAATCTGGCCCAACTGACCAATTCTTTGATGTAAGAGTGTCTGAACACTGATGTGGCTACATCCAGAAACTTGCCAATCCATGCCAAATCCAATCACAGCTAGTGATCATGGAGGGATTACACCCTATTGGGTTTGTTTCAGTCACAAGTGACTCATTTGGTGGGCTTATATTTACTTACCGGTACTTTATCTCTCTTATGGAACTTCTGTGCATAAACCAAGTCTTTTTTATATGCATATTACTTTATATAAAAAGACATTTATATATACTTTCAGACCCTAAATCCACATTAGGGTCCTCCACACATGCATCACGGTTAATGCAGGACCTTCAAACCAAAGTATTAAAGTTATACCAAAGTATAAAGCCCCTCAGTGTTAGCCTGGCGAAACTTTCAAGCAACTTTAGATTCTTGAAACCTATATTAAACTAAAGTTACACTTGAGCTGCGTAACACAAAGCGTCAAGCAACTCACTTAAACTCAGCCGCAACAGTTCTAGCCTGCTCAAAACAGGTTTCATGAAACAGCCTATCAAAATGACAGCAGAGCATCATGTGATCATGTTGAAGCACAGAATTTAGAACAACTGGTATCACTAGGTCAGTGCCGAGGGTGGTTGAAAAGGAGACCCCACATGCCGGATTCAAAGCTGGTGGTTTTTCATTTCATCAGGTTCCTGAGACATGACAACAATTGGAGTTTCTCAACACGGAGTTAATTAGCCAGCTAACGCTAACAGCTGTTTGAACAGCTGCTTGTGCCAGCATTTATTCGTCTGTTAGGCTGCTGTCATTGTGATCTACATAGCTAGATTCTTGTTCTCCTCCAGATTAATTTGGCATCCAAAGAGTGAAAATTACTACAGAAGACTTTTTGTAAGATTTCTAGTTTAACATTTACAAATCAAATCACGCTTACTGTGATGTCACATTTACACGAATGAAGGTGAGTGAAATTCGTAGGTGCACAATCACATGCAGTACGTAACTACAAAATATACATTAGACAATAAATATACACAAGACCAAACACCAGAACACAGCTAATCCAAATATACAGCTTTTAATAACAGTAATATATGAAGTTATGAAGTTACACATTTCCATATATCCAGTATGGGGAGTCTGAAGTACTTAAAAGAGATGCAGGGTATATACAGGAAATGAAATATAATGTGTGTGTGTATATATATATATATATATATACACACACATATATACACACACACACACACACACGTCGACAAAATTGTTGGTACCCCTCGGTTAATGAAAGAAAAACCCACAATGGTAACAGAAATAACTTTAATCTGACAAAAGTAGTAATAAATAAAAATTCCATGAAAATGAACAAATGAAAGTCAGCTATTGCTTTTCAACCATGCTTCAACAGAATTATTAAAAAAAAAATAAACACCTGAAACAGGCCTGGACAGAAATGATAGTACCCCTGAAAAATATGACCAAAGGGAAATGTTAAATCAAGGTGTGTTTACTAATTAGCATCACAGGTGTCTACAATCTTGTAATCAGTCAGTGGACCTATATACAGGGCTACAGGTAGTCAAGGTGCTGTCTGGTGACAAGGTGTGTACCACACTCAACATGGACCAGAGGAAGCAAAGGAAAGAGTTCTCTCAGGACATTAGAAAGAAAATTATAGACACACATGTTAAAGGTAAAGGTTATAAGACCATCTCCAAGCAGCTTGATGTTCCTGTGACTACAGCTCCATATATTATTCAGAAATTTAAGATCCATGGGACTGTAGCCATCCTCCCTGGACGTGGACGCAGGAGGAGAACTGATGACAAATCAAAGAGACGGATAATATGAATGGTAACCAAAGAGCCAAGAAAAACTTCTAAAGAGATTAAAGGTGAACTTCAAGCTCAAGCAACATCAGTGTCAGATTGCAAAAAGTCAAAAGTGGACTTAATGGGAGACGACCAAGGAGGACACCATTGTTAAAAAAGCCAGACTGGAATTTGTCAAACTACATGTTGACAAGCCACAAAGCTTCTGGGAGAATGTCCTGTGGACAGATAAGACAAAAATGGAACTTTTTTGCAAGGCACATCAGCTCTATGTTCACAGACGGAAAAATGAAGCTTATCAAGAAAAGAACACTGTCCCTACTGTGGAACATGGAGGAGGCTCTGTAATGTTCTGGGGCTGCTTTGCTGCATCTGGCCCAGGCTGTCTTGAATCTGTGCAGGGTACAATGAAATCTCAAGACTATCAAGGAATTCTAGAAAGAAATGTGCTGCCCAGTGTCAGAAAGCTTGGTCTCAGTCGCAGGTCATGGGTCTTGCAGCAGGATAATGACCCAAAACACACATCTAAAAACACCCAAGAATGGCTAAGAGGAAAACACTGGACTGTTCTGAAGTGGCCTTCTATGAGCCCTGTCCTAAATCCTACTGAGCATCTTTGGAAGGAGCTGAAACATGCCGTCTGGAAAAGGCACCCTTCAAACCTGAGACAACTGGAGCAGTTTGCTCATGAGGAGTGGGCCAACATACCTGCTGAGAGGTGCAGCAGTCTCATTGACAGATACAGGAATCGTTTGATTGCAGTGATTGCCTCAAAAGGTAGTGCAACAAAATATTAAGTTAAGGGTACCATCATTTCTGTCCAGGCCTGTTTCAGGAGTTTATTTTTTAAATAATTCTGTTGAAGCATGGTTGAAAAGCAATGTCTGACTTTCATTAATTTCTTTTTCAAAGAATTTTATTTATTATTACTTTTGTCAGATTAAAGTTATTTCTGTTACCATTGTGGGTTTTTCTTTCATTAACCGAGGGGTGTGTGTGTGTGTGTATGTGTATGTATGTATATATACAATTTGTGTGGTGGAATGAAGCACACAAACCATGTTCTTGAGTTAAAGGTAAACTCCTCCAGTGTCAGTAGAAGTTACACCTCCCTTTAGTCCTCTACTGGAGTAACAGTACTAAAGTACGTACCTTCAGATGTACTTAAGTATGGAGAGTAACAGTACTAAAGTATGTACCTTCAGATGTACTTAAGTATGGAGAGTACCAGTACTAAAGTATGTACCTTCAGATGTACTTAGGTATGGAGAGTAACAGTACTAAAGTATGTACCTTCAGATGTACTTAAGTATGGAGAGTACCAGTACTAAAGTATGTACCTTCAGATGTACTTAAGTATGGAGAGTAACAGTACTAAAGTATGTACCTTCAGATGTACTTAAGTATGGAGAGTACCAGTACTAAAGTATGTACCTTCAGATGTACTTAAGTATGGAGAGTAACAGTACTAAAGTATGTACCTTCAGATGTACTTAAGTATGGAGAGTAACAGTACTAAAGTATGTACCTTCAGATGTACTTAAGTATGGAGAGTAACAGTACTAAAGTATGTACCTTCAGATGTACTTAAGTATGGAGAGTAACAGTACTAGAGTATGTACCTTCAGATGTACTGAAGTATGGAGAGTAACAGGAGCATGATTTATTACGGCTCTAATGTCCTATTATCATTTCTGGAACAGGACTCTTCATCCGGTCAGTGTAGGTGAAGAGACTCTAGTGTCTCTCAGTACACCCGTCTTTAATAGAAGCTCATTCATTAGTCTGACACTGACGTCTATTCAGATCATCATCAGCTCAGAACACTGAAGGAGAACCGGTTCCATTAGCTAGAACTATGCAATAACTTCTTACAAGCAACGTTTCAGTTTAAAATTTATTTGCAACTTAATTACAATTTAATTTAAGTTGGAATTTAGTAAACAGACAGCTATTTGGACAAATTTGTCAAAAACAGAAATACCTCAGTAAAGTACAGATACACGGAAAACTACTTAATTTAAAAACCCAATTACATTTATTTAGTTACTGTCCACCACTGATCAAAGACACCTGTTGAATATACCTACTAAAGTAAGCATGCTAACTAGCTAGCCCTGTCCTGTCTCATAATACCACTTTGCACCTGAAGAGGCGATAACGAGTCACTGTAGTGGACTCAGTCAGGTGAGGCCAATCATCTCTAGGTAGAGAGTCTCCTGCATTTAACCCATCTGTGAAGCGAAACACCCACCCTAGTGAACACACATATGAGGGGGCAGTAGGCACACCTGCCCCGAGCAGTGGGTAGCCCTATCCCAGCACCCGGTGAGCAGTTGGAGGTTAAGTGCCTTGCTCAAGGGCACTTCAGTCATTACTCTTGGTTCAGGGAACTGGCGACTCTCCTGTCACATGGCTGGCCCCTCGACTGACCAACCTCAAAGGGTGAAGAAGTAGAGCTGCTGCCCTGACCAGTACATCTAATCAATCATATTAATAAAAATGGTGTGAAGATGTAAATAACACTTTGGATGGATAACATAAAGTACAGCTTTGATTGTTTTATGAATTATGCTTTATTTATTATTTTTTATGAATTATTGCTTTATGTAATTGTCATAGAAATGGTTGTTGGTTAAACGGGGATTTTGTTTGGAAAACAGATATCTCATATTTAGTGAGTGTATTTTTATAATACCCTGTTTTTTATATTCAAGATTTTAGTACTGAAAGTTTTTTTTGCGGTTATTTCAGTTTTGTATGCCTTCGGGAGGTTCATGATCCTCTGAGGTCTACACGGAGAGGCCAGGTTGACAAGTAGTCTGGTCCAATGTCACCTTAATCATGGCAGCAGAAGGCAGGAGCCTATCCATTAGGAGTGCTGGCCAGGGGACATCCTACTGGGTCTATATCTGTCTGCAGCTGGGTTGTTGGCTTCACATGAAGAGAAAGAGAGCAACAGGAGGAAAGAAAGGAAGATACGATAGCAAAGAGTAATAAGGTATCGTAACTAATTCACTGAGATACCAATTATTCACTTTGTAAATAGTGTGCATCATAATTTTATATAGCACTGAATTGTATCAGTGCAGCATGTCGTATTGCCATATGAATGTTAGCTTGGGGCTAATATATTATATATATATATATATCACAGCTGTGATTGAATTTGGCATGTACTGGACAGGTTTCTCGATGTAGGCCACATCAGTGTTCAGACACTCCTATATCAAAGAATTGGTCAGCTGGTCCAGATTTGGTGGATGCCTTCCCTGGCACAGTTCCGAGGAGAATTCCCTGTAGACTGGGATTTTAGCCACTGCTGGTAGACCCGTATGACCGTACGCTTCCATACACCTGCAGATTCAGCTACTTCCTTCACACTATGGTCTTTGGCCACGCCCAAATGCAGTCACTCCTTTTAGCCAATCATTAACATCTGCTCTGGAGCCATTTTCCACACATGGAACGAGACATTCCCTGCACTGTAGCACCTCTTCTCCATCTATGGATCCCGTCACTCACACCCTACAGGTATATATAGCCCTGAAGTTATAGAGCATGAATTTACTACCACCTTAAACACTAAAGGTGAGAAATCTTTTTGTCCGATGAGCTTCTATATGTATCAAAAGCCAGAGAAAAAGCCGTATGCCACGCCAATAGAACTTCAATAGCTCATTTTTCTTCTTCTGTAGAGGTGAAGATAAAGGATAGGATTATCCTATGCTGACCTGTTGGACATCAAAGTTTAAGTGTGTATGTGTACAACAGGGTCTGATTTGTGGAACAGGGTTACCATCAGGGTTGTAAAACCTATAGGTTAAGACTCCCATAAAACAAGACGGAAGTACACCTCTTTGTACATTAAAGGGGCATAAAACGGGCCATTAAAACCGTGTGTCCAGAAAGGTTTGTGGACAAGTGCTGCGATTGTCTGAAAAAAAAAAAAAAGAACTCAACCCAGCCTTCCCATGATTCTCCTTTTGGTGCAAGAAAGAAAGAATCAACTTCAGACCATGTTGAGATCGAATCACACGTATAATTGCTGAAGGTTTCAACCAACACTACCCAAGCAGGCCACCCCGTACCCACAGTGCCAAACTCAGAGAAACTCAGAGGTTCTGTATCCAAAAAAAATAAATAAATAATAATAATGTCAAACCGTTTCAATAAAACATAGCATTCAGTCCAATCAACGTAGCAAATCACCACCCGAAAATGATGCAAGTCATCACCCATGCCGATATCGATATTAATATTTGATCTAATATTGATATCAGAAGAGTAAAAATCGTACCAGCTCTACTCTCTTCATTACAGGCACAAACACTAAACCAAGCCATGAAATTCCATGAATGAGAGCCTATGCTGATTATTCTGACAGCTGAAGGTTTAATAATAAGCCTCTAGTCCAGATTCTACAAACTCATTAGAAGCGCTAGCTTTGGGAATCTGGAGCTGAGGGGAATTTACAGCTATGCCTGAAACCAAGTGGCTCCGAATGGCAGGAATCAGGGAGAGATTGTTTTTTCAAATGGAGTCAAGACATGCTAGGCAAGCCCTCTTCCTCTCCTTCCTAATGAGGGGATGTAGGCTGTCGGTGGGTCCTCTAACGAGTGCTCTCCACGCCTGCTTGTTACGCTAACCCAAAGGACCTGGAATCATTACATTCCCACACACAAAAAAAAAAACACACACACAGACATATCACCACCACCCCCACTAGTGATACCTCTGAGAGCTCTAATTTGAGCCGGCTGTCTTTTGATGGCTGAGGTGCAAGAAGTCTCCTCGTACACGTGCACAACAAAGCCGGTGCGTGAAGGCTGTCTGAACGTCTCTCCTTCTTCCAGGTCCTGTCAGCTCCGGTGTCTGCTGGGTCTGTTTTAGCCAGTGACACGGAGCACGAGGCAGTGCCATACTGAAGCTCGAGCTCATGTTCCATTCCATACATAATTGGTGAGATTTAGCCTGGAACAGACTCGGCTGGGTAATCCTGAATACTACTGTCGCCGAGGTACGCTGCATGATAATGAGAGCTGAAGGCTCCTGGTGCTCTATAGTAGTCGAGGTAGCCTTGCTGATGTAAGAACCAGGCCAGTGCGCCGACGGTTGGTGGGATGGAGGGAGGAATAGGTGCAGGATGAATGAGAATCATCCCGTAGCCATTCTTTTCGACAGAGGAAGCAGAGTTCCTGAAGATTCCCTGAAAGTCACAAAGTAAAACTTGTTCAAAGTAATAAATGATTGAATATTTGTATGTGTTGTTGTTGTTATGCGCCAGAAGCTACTAGAAATAGCATCGGAGCATCCCCAAACCTCAGCACGCATTAAGAATGCAAAGATCTATGAATTCATACACGGATATGCAAATTGAAAGCAGCCCCTTGCTGCCCTGTTTCTAAGCCCCGCCCCTTCCCCCCACTGCCATGTGTCTGTCTCTGTCTGAGCGGAAACAGAAATAAGCTCCCACTGTCACTTTAATAACCAGAAACAGTCTGACATGTCTAAACTTCTCCAAGTACAGCATCAGCAAGCTGGAATTGCTGGTAGCTTAGTCTTATCCTTAGATAATGTTAGCCTTCAGTGCTACGTATGTATATATATGCTAACTAGCATGCTAACTAGCATAACTAGAATGCTGGCTGTGTCTGAAGTTGTGTACTACACACGTATACTACCTTACTTATCTTTTGTCCTCTGTATTTACCCATCCATGCTGTTAGAAATTTGGATCTTCAGGAAGATTCAGGAGACTGGATAGCTTCAGCGTTGTCTTGAGTTTATTTGCACATATGGGAATATATGGGTACAGCTATATGTGGGTACAGCTTGGTTGCTCAGCAGTTTAGTCCAGTCCAGTGTAGTCTGGTCTATTCTGCGACAGTCTTATTCTGGGGCAGCCCCATCCACAATGCCCCGGAAGCAGCTGGGGGTTAGGTACCTTGCTCAAGGGCACTTCAGTCGTGTCCTATAAGCTCATGGGATCCAAACTAGCAGCCTTCCAATCACACAGCTGGTTTCCTAAACCCCTAGTCCTGACTGCCCCAAACCATGTTTCTGGCCCGACCCTTAATTCTGTTTATTTCATTTTAACAATCCACAGAGTGAAAGTACCAGTGAGGTAAGAGAGAGCAAGCGAAAGAGACCTGCCAGGCATGAGCAGATGCCAGACCATACACTCATTTCTCACTCTGTGTTATTTTAATCCACAGAGTAATTTAAAACATCTACTGTACTGTTGTACTGTATTAAAGGATTGGCCCCCTCGCCCCCCTCGCCCCCCTCAGTCACCATTCATCCTGATGCTAGGCCTGTGTTGGCCCCCTAGCCCCCTCAGTCACCATTCATCCTGAAGCTAGGCCTATGTTGGCCTCATGCTGCCACTTTGCGCCCCTCACTCTTCTCATTACCATGTCGTCGCCATCCAAAGAAAAACAAGTGTCTCCAAAATGGTAACGTTACAGGAGAGGCCAAAAAACTCATTTAGTTTGAAGGTAAGTCAATGGAACCGGACTTTTTCCTAGCCTTTCTGGGCCTTTTCTGTTGGTCCATTCATTGGGAACTTTTTAAACTTTGTAAGAGGCAGATTATGTGACCACGTGATGCATAAGTAAAAAGTAAAATGGAATCAAATATGTCAAAAACACAGAAAAATGTTTTTCTTTGGCCAGCTGAGATATTCTATTATTGTCAAGTCAAATTTATTACTACAGAGCTTTACAACAGATGTCACAAAGCAACTGTAGAGAAAATCCTGGTCCAAGCCCCCCAGTGAGCAAGCTAGAGGCGACGATGACGAAGAAAAACTCTCTCAGAGCAAGAGGAAGAGCCCTCAAGAGGAGCCAAGACTCAAAAGGGCGAACCCAACCTCTTCAGGTCGATCCCGTTTAGCAGCAAACACAAAAAGGATCTGAATTTACAGCTACATGCGATATTGGAAGACTATGATGATAGTCTCTTAGAAAGATTAGGAGAAGTGTTGAGTGTTTTTGGACCAGAGGAAGAAATGTTCGTTTAAGCAGTGGCACCCAGTATATTGGAAGCCCAAGGATGCTTTTTCAGGGTTGACAGGTTCAAGATCAATCATGATGTTCAAACCTAAGCTGCGCAGTTCCTCACAAATATCAATGTAAACATTTGATAAGATGTTTGATGAAATATCAGACCATATAACCACAAACAGCCATCCAGATAAACCAGAACAAACGGCATCAGGGTTAATTACGCTGCAGCGCTACAGTACATGTCCACTTCCCTTTTCGCCTTGCTGCATCGATTCATTTTCACGGAGAGGGGGCCACAATGCATGACGGGTTGCGTCGCATCAAGAGCAGCGTCGCTATATGGATTGTAGCTTATTGCAAATGAATACGACTGCCCCACTGTGTTCAGCCAATCAGGCAAAAGTCATGCAAGCCGCACACACAGAGCAGGAAAAGCTAATTGTGACTGTATCTGGCTATCCAGAATAATATATCCCCTTATTTTCTTTAAACAAAAAGCTGAATTTAAGTTTGCATGGAGTTTGCAGTTTTAATATCTTGTCCTAGAAATTTGAGCTAGCTGGTCTTGTGCTTATCTATAGGTGGGCCATTTTGAATGGATGTTATGGCCGGTCATTTTTGGTTAATAAACCTTGTTACTGTTTTTTTTTACTAAATACTAATAGAATAACCATCTTTCCATTTATTAATGAATGGAAGATGCGCATATAATATTTAGGAAATTACATCTAATATTTACAGCTGGTTACCATTGTGTTTCTATTACACTATAGCCTTGTTGCCAAACTGCTTGTTACCCCTCACTATTTCTGATTTATTATTTAGTAACAACTAGAAAATTGACATTTAATTAATGAATAAATACAATTTGTTGCTGTAAAATCACCATGTACAAACTTCTTTTAGTGGGCGCTATCACCCACTATAGAAAGACACATTTTTTAATCCCAACAATGTATGCACAGTGTTAGGTTGCTCCGCTGTTTCACCAGGTGGTGAGAATTTAGCTGAGCCATTCTAAGTGACTTAACAAGCTAGTAATTAGAAAACACTAGAAGTCCACTATTGTGAAATGGTACAACAACCTTCTGGTTTATTAGCCTGTAGCTGCGGTGGTATGCTGTGTGCTGTTACAGATGCTAATGTTAACCCATGTGAGGTCAGAAATCACATGTTGTGATTAATATGCAAGAATAAGGTATTTGTTTTTTTTAAGTTTTTTTTAGCTTAGCATGGACACTGCTAGCATAAAGACAAATAGACCATTTGGTAACATTATTCTATCCTCATTAGACTCCTCTTTTTTTATAAAATTATGTTCATCCAAACCTCTGAAACTATAATACGGCAGTTAAATAAGCTCAACACCAGAAATTCCACCAATGCTATCCACATGTGTGGAGGGGTTTACTTGTTGCTTGCTTTCTCTATGGATGAGAATGGTAAACTCAGTGACCTCTAGTGGATTGTTTTTGCAAGGCTCTGCTGATTGGTTGAGATGGCACGATCAAGTGCCACCTTTTTCTTTAAGATATAATGATTTAAAATGTGCTTAAAACGTTAAAGGAATAATGAAGTTGGCTGATTGGTGGGTCATAGCTACACATACCAACCCAATACTGATGTCACCGAGGGCTAAACCTCTGTATATAATCAAAGCTGGGAAACAGTTGCCTAAAAATAATCTTACTTTGGTTTTAGACCTCCGTATTTCTAAAACCATGCATACGGTGATCATCTGGGCCTTAAACCTTGCTAGCTGGCCCTGTCAACCTCCAACCAGGCCCCCCTCAAAGAAATTCTGGCTACGTCTGCTACGCCTGCTTATCATCCATGTGACAAAGCAGCTACAATGCTGAGGCTTAAAATCAGTAACATAGGACTGATACGCCTGCTAAAGCAAGACCAACACTTACTGGAGATGGCAGACAAGGCTTTATTTTCCCCCCAGATTGGCACATCATATGTGCAGTCTGACAGCCTGTCTCGAGAAGCTTATGCATTCCACCTTTCCAACTTTGTGGCATTGTGGCATCAGAAAGCAACCACAAGAGATCATCCCTTCAAAGACAGGATTAAAAAAAGAAATAGCGAATATCACTGGAGGCATTTGCATCTGCGTGCTGAAACAGAGCTTTCCGCTGCCTGAACCGATGCTAATGTATTCTGTTGCTAAATCCACTCGACTAAAGGCCAAATTCACACCCTATTTCGCTGCCAAAAACCGCATTTGTTACTCAGTGGTTCACGTGGCCTCCCCCCCCAAAAAATAAAAATAAGGAAGATGAAGGGGAGGGTGAGACCTTTATCGGATTTGTTGGTCGTTTGAGAGAAAAGCACATGCACAGTGAATTTCACACAAACAACACACTGCTCCACTGAGTGGGAATCCATTTGTCATTACTGTTGGTGCTTGGAAAGGCTCCACCAGCTCCTGTAACATGGTGCTTTTCGAACTCCTCCTGAGTCAGCCCTGTTGCCGATATCGATTCCCATCTGTGGGAGTTTTTTCACTTTTCATCCACAGTTTGCAGGTGCTTCTCCCCCGTCTCTATTTTATGGGGTTGATTTCCCTTGGGTGGAGAATCACCTCTCTGTAAAGCCGATGTGAATTTTCCCTATCAGTTCTACCTGAAGGTGGAGGCAAAGGGGGTCATGACCGTGAAGGCCTGGATAACGGCAACAGAGGCCACGTCTTCCCGAAAAGGAAGAGATTTTTTTTATCGATGATGTTATGATTAGGTCATGCTGGTGTTTCAGAACGGGAGGTCTTCACATGCAGGGCAAAGCAGGAAGTGAGGCGAAGCTTTATATTACCATTCACTGCTTGAGGCTTTCCTAATTATCCATAATCCAGGCATGGTGCATCATCATTAAGCCCCAGAGCACCAATCCTTTATCTGCCCTCACTTAACGTTCATAGCACTCCGGCATCTATGTAGTCCTTGTTAATGATATCCACTTCGCTGTATGAATAAGGAAGTGGCACAACAGAGAGATTCACCACGGCCCAGAGATCCATCTAAAACTCCCTCTTAGATCCCATTAGAAGCGCTCCGTCCTCCAGCACCGAATAAGCCCATCCCGTTTTCGAAACGGCCGTTTTTTAACCAAGGCTGTTTTGACTCGGCCTGTGCTTAGAAGCCATGAAAGCTAATTAAGCCTCACGGTCCATTTGGGAATTCTGAGAAGCGCTGCGCTGTAGCAGCACCGAGGAACGTCTTCCCTGCCAGTTCAAATGCAAATTTGGAACGTCCACAGCCTACAGTGTGGTCTGAAGTGAAAAACGTTGGCTGATACTTCCAAAAACAGAAAGGAAAGTAGCCCGAAAGAGAAAAAAGTGACTCTTTAGCATGACTCCACAGTGGTCTTTTTCCCAATTTCCCCCCGCCGAGCTGGATCCTCACTGCTTTTGGCAGGGCCTCCTCATGTGACAGTAAGATGCGAAAAAATAACAAAGACATCTTGAGTCCAGTGTGTCTTTAACGAGGCGCCCGAGCCTCGGTCTGAGGAAATTAATTACGAGATGTCTTTTTTTTTTGTAATAGTGGGGCAGGCAGGCAAAGGGATGCGTTATTCTCCTACATTAAAAGACGCCTTGGGACTCGCCGCAAGCTGGATGCTAATTCCGTGCTCCCACACATCGCCCAGCAGACACCTCTCCCCAGCTTGGCGCCAGCCTGCCCAGCTTGCCGAGTCGTGAAAGCTCCTCGCTAACAAGCTGCCTGGATAGCACATGAAAGCAAACAGAAGGATTTATCGCTACAAACGGCACGTCCGGATTCAAATCTGCATACTCTCAGAAAAAAGAGACGCCCCCGTCACCTCACCAAAAAATCGGGAGTCCGGCTAATGATCGGCAGCCGAGGAACAGGCTAAAAATAGGCCCAATGAAAGGACAAGGTGGGGGGTGGCTGGAGGGGCATGAAGATGGATTTCTTCACCAGGTTATGTTCAAACCGTACATTGCTGGGTGGCAGAGAGGGCCTCCAAAAACAATTAAATTAATAATTAAATAAATAAATAAATAGCCGTCCTCATAGCTGGACAGAAACCGTGTTTTACACTCTGCACCGCTTCATCGGTAAAGATGTGCACACTCATTTCTAAGTCAGTAATTGGACCCAATTATGAGGGTTTTAAATCTGGGCTTTAGTCCAACTCATTTAAAAAGTCAGAATCAATTAATACAGGCGACACTTTGCAGCGGGCTTTCCGTCCCTCACCGCTAATTCTTCATCAAAGCACCAGGATTGCTAAGTGCGTCATCTTAAAGACCCCCAGTGTAGCATGTACAGTCGCATGCGACAGTTAACATACCTACAGCACCAGTCAAAGTTTAGACCCAGCTCCTCGTAGCAGGTTCTAGATCCAATCCGAACCCTAATCTTAACCACAGCCCTAATCCAAACAGAATAACCACAGGCATAATCCAAACCCTTATTAAGCACAGCCCTAATCTAAACAGAATAACCACAGGCATAATCCAAACCCTTATTAACCGCAGTCCTAATCTAAACCCTAATCTTAACCACAGCCCTAATCCAAACAGAATAACCACAGGCATAATCCAAACCCTTATTAACCGCAGCCCTAATCCAAACTGCAAATAACCTAACCCCTAATCCAAACAAAATAACCACAGGCATAATCCAAACCCTTAGTAACCGCAGTCCTAATCTAAACCCTAATCTTAACCACAGTCCTAATACAAAACACATAACCTTAACTACAGTCTAATCCAAACCATAAATAACTACATGCTTAATCTGAACCATAAATTACCACAGCCCTAATCCAAACTGCAAATAACCTCACCCCTAATCCAAACAGAATAACCACAGGCATAATCCAAACCCTTATTAACCACAGTCCTAATCTAAACCCTAATCATAACCACAGTCCTAAAACAAAACACATAACCTTAACCACAGTCTAATCCAAACCATAAATAACTACATGCTTAATCTAAAACATTAATAACCACAGCCCTAATCCAAACTGCAAATAACCTCACCCCTAATCCAAACAAAATAACCACAGTCTTAATTCAAACCCTAAATCACTGCAGCCATTATCCACCCTACTCCTAACTACAGCCCTAATCCAAACTTTAAATAACCACACCCCAATCAGTAACATAACCTTAACCACAGCCCTAATCCAAACCCTAACTTTAAATGCAGCCCTAATCCAAACCTTGAGTGCAAATCCCAAGGATAACCTTCCATCTTCTTCTAAACCTAACATTGGTTCTAGTTCTAACCCTAACGCTGTTGGGAACTCAACCTAAAGTGCTAAATCTATAACGCTGGCTCAACGTTTAGGTCTCAAATGCAAAATCAGTAATATACTGATGAAGGTATGACGATGTGATGATGTTTCTTTGAATAATCTTTCAGTCCTCAGATTCATGTGCTCAAGGAAGCCGTCGCACAAACCATGCTTCAAAACCTTCATCCATATATTACATGCTATTCCACATTTCCACCAGAGAGGTCTCCAAATCCCCAGAACTTACATGGTGCAGCTTTAAAAAAGTGTTTCACTGGTCCAGCCTTAAAAAATGGCTCGAATTTATTACAAGCACATATTCAGCCTAAAAAAGCACATTGGGCAAACAATTCTGTCAATCAAAGGATTTTTTTAGGTAAATGTGCGTGATTTATTTACGATAAGACAAGATAAGATTCAGATTCAAATTCAGATTCAAGCGTTTATTGTCATATGCACAAAGAAAAAACAAGCAGTTGCCCTGTATAATGAAATTCCTACTCTGCACTCGCTCACAGACTTCAAGTACTAAACAATTGCAGTATAAATACTAAGTACTAAATACGAAAGAAACGTTATGTAAGTCTGAAAGATATAGGAGCAGAATGTTTGTATGGTATGCGGTGTTAGTGCAAATGACAGAACTGTGCAACAGCAGCCAATTATAGATGAAGTAAGATATTATAATCTTATTGTATATATATATAGAATAAAATAAGACATATATTATATTATATTATATTATATTATATTATATTATATTATATTATATTATATTATATTATTACAACTGAAGAATAGCAGCAAAACAGATACAGAACAAGAGGCAGATTTAAGTGCAGGTTTACAGAATACAATTAGAAATTACAGAAAATAAATAAATTGTTAGTTTAAAAATACAATAACAATAAACTATACAAATTTACATGTGTGATTGAACAGATATATATTGCACGTTACTGAAAGATATTACACAGATATTTTAAAGATACGTTTTCCACAGTTACGTTTACCAGCTACACAGATACTGATAATCTGGCAGCCACCTAAATACTGAGGGTATAGGGAGTCAGAGTGCATGAGTTACAGCGAGTGTCTGATGCTCTGCTTGAGGAGGTGCCGGTTGTAAAGCCTAACAGCAGTAGGTATTTAGAGCTGCGGTGTCTCTCCTTACCACGCTGCAGGTGGAGAAGCCTGCCACTGAAGGTGCTGGCCAGTGCTGCGACTGTCTCCTGTAGTGGCTGAGAGGTGTTCTCCAGTATGGATGGCAGCTTAGCCAACATCCTCCTCTCCCTCAGCTACCTGGTAACTAGTCATTTCTTCGCTGGCACTTTTTACAGTGTACATTTCATTATGATGGCGCATCTTGAACTGGGTCAGACAAAAAAGGCGAAGGAACGTTACCTCGATGGATCGGTTTCTCAATCCGAGAAGATCATTTCCTAGCACGCTTACATAATGCAGTCGCTGAAGGACAATGAGTGAATGGCATCCAGTGAGGGGTGGAACTTATTTAGGTACCTTTATTGCATCTGCATCACTAGTGTTAGAGGAAATACACAGAGAGCAGGACACAATCTGGATTTTGGGGAAGATAGAGGAAATACATGTGACTAATAAAATAAAAATACACCACACGTCTTATATTATACATTATAAAATAAATAACATTGTTCTCTTTAGCCTTATAGTGGTTAATCAGCCAAGACATGTCTGGAGCCCAGATTTTGCTTCTGTGGGTTAGAGCTGAAGCTACAGCGCTAATGATGCTAACAAGCATGAGAACTCAACAGTCACCAGGTTTTCATTAAAGTTGTACAGATACGTTTGTGTGGTATAACTTACTGTGAACTATTACAATTAACAAGCTTAAAAAACATTTAGCAATTTTTACAGAAACAATTTACGTGCCAGTCGAGTTCCAGTGTTTGTTAGCAACATTAGCATAGTAGCATCATTACTTGCAATGAACTATGAAAATGAGCAACCTTAATAAAGACCTTGATGTGGTGTTAGTGGATCAAAAGAAGTTCTGATTATCTATTTTTACAGAAACATATTGGACTGTTTGGGTGACTATTGAGTTCTAGTGTTTGTTAGCAACATTAGCCTTGTAGCAGCAACTTGCAATTAATTATTAATATTAGCAACATTGATAAAGACTTTGATGTGGTGTTAATAGATCAAAAGAAGTTTTGATGATCTATTTTAACCCTAAACAATTTGGGCTATTTAGGTGACTACTTGTGCTTAGTTCCAGGTGTTTTTAACTTCAATACCAACATTATACATAGACACTAAATCAAATCGAAATACAATCACTTATGCCAGATGTACACATTACCATATAGCACAGATGTAAGGCTGAGTGTAAAATTAGGTGCGCAGGGTCCCTTACAGTAACTTCAATACAAACATATTATAAATTAGACACTAAATATATACAATATATAGCACTAAATATATGTTTATACTAATTATATTATATATTATATTTAAAACGTTATGAGGATAATAACTGATATATGCAGATGTACACATTACCATATAGCACTATGGTAAGGCGGAGGTAGATGAGAGATGCAGGGTATATACAGGGCATAGAATATTATATTATATTATATTATATTATATTATATTATATTATATTATATTATATTATATTATATATATACAGTACAAACCTGGATGCAATGATAGTTGTGTTATTGTGATAGTTATGTATTTTTACAGAAACAATTTGGGCTATTTAGGTGACTATTGAGTTCCAGTGTTTGTTAGCAACGTTAGCATTGTAGCATCATAACTTGCAATGAACTATTAAATATAGCAACCTTAATAAAAACCTAGATGAGGTGTTAATAGATCAAAAGAAGTTCTGATAATTTATTTTACAGAAACAGTTTGGGCTATTTGGGAGACTACAGTGTTTCAGTCAATCAATCAAATCAACAGCCTTAAAGAAGACCTGGATGCAGTGTTGGTGGTTTGAGAGACGTTTTGCTGATGTATTTTTACAGAAACTGTATGGGCTATTGGGTGACTACTGAGTTCAACTGTTTGTTAGCAGCATTAGCCCTAAAACCCTTAGTGGGATAAGTTTTGATTATGCATTTTTTACAGAATCAATTTGGGTGACTATTGAGTTCTAGCGTTTGTTAGCAACATTAGCCTTATAGCTGTAGTTCAATCAGCTACTACTAGAGTAATGGAAAATGGGATTATCCTGGCTAATCTGGGTTAGTGGATTTTTGGCAGGGCTCGGGTTTCGGTGGTCCCAAACCACGGAAAGAGAATGACTTCAACACTGAAAATAATTTTGTTTTTGTGGCAAGTTGTTTTCTTGGATGTGTTTTGTGCCCAGTTAGATGGGTTGGGTAGCTATCATGTACAAGTCTCGGGTGGCTACTGATGTCCTGCCTGCGCTCCAGCCACTTTAGCTAGCACCTATCAGTGGTTCTCCCCTGCTGTTGTGTTCAATAAAAGAGCATTCGCTGAAAGTCCAACGTTCCCCGTATTTTACCCTCCTTTATTCGCCTGCGAAGATCTGGACGTCATTATTATTCTCATTAGGAGGCTTGAATCTGTACCGCATCCTGGCTAGCTCCTGTTGTTTATGAGTTGTTTATGTGATTTGAAATATTATAGTACAGACAGCAACAAGCCAAACGAAATACATATGCAGGAATTCATTGACTTCTAAACACAATGCAATAATTGAAAATCCATGCTCCTCCACGGATTACATCTAAAGGATCTGAAGGCTTGGTTGTTCCTTGCAGCCTGGAGAGGGCATCTGAGCAGCTCCAACCTCCAGGGTTTCTCAAGGAATTCTCTTTTCTCTTTGGCATCTTGTTCAAAACATTACACATGCTACTACATCACCACTCCTCCACCCCCACACACACATCTTCCAGGACTAGAAGGTAACAGATCCCATGCTGAACAACCAAAATACTGCTTGCCTGTGGGCAACCTCCTACAGTTCTCTCCAGTGACTCCTCTAATGCGGTCTGTCCATTGGATCCTGGTAGCAGCAAGAATCTGTTTGAGGTTATCTAGAGGACAAAAGAATCGCGGGTACCTTGACATGGTGTACGGGAATCACAGCTTTGTAAAACCTATGAAGCTCTTCGCGTTCTGTTGGGTTGCCTCCTTCCACCCTGAACATCAGTGGGGGCTCCGCTCCTCCAAAAGAGAGTGAGCTCCCGTAGAAAGAAAGCAGTCTGAGGTTTAATGATATCTTCAATAATGTACTAGGCTATTCCATTATTTATAACAAAATATGTATTGGCTAAATATGTACATGAGCTGTAGTCTACCTTAATACATGTAACAACTGATTTTACAGTACTGTGCAAAAGTCAGAGACCACCCCTTATTTATTTCATTTCCAGTTATTAAATAAAATTTTTTTCTGAAGATATTCTTCCAGGTCATTGGGTATAACACAATCCAAATCCTAACCTAACCAAAATCCTAACAACCACCTGGACAACCTAGTAGATGGCAGAACCAGCTGTAAGACCTGGTAGATGTCAGATCCAAGTAGATACCGAATCCTAACAACTACCTGGAAGACATGATAGACGCCAGATCCTGGTAGACACCATATCCTAACAACCGGCTGGAAGTTCTGGTAGATGGCAGATCCTGCTAGACACCAAAGCCTACTAATCAACTGGAAAACCTGGTAGATGTCAGATCCAAGTAGATACCGAATCCTAACAACTACCTGGAAGACATGATAGAAGCCAGATGCTAGTAGACACTAAATCATAACAACCACCTGGAAGTCCTGGTAGATGCAAGATCCTGGTTGACATAAATCCTATGAACCACCTGAAAGGCCTGGTGGACACAGGATAAGATGAGCAGCACTTTCATCTCTGAGAGAGACGAATGTGTAGCTGAAAGGAGGTGTAGCTGTTGTAATCAAGGTTAAGTCTGGACTAGATTCTCAAGATTCTGATATTTAATATAGCTGCTGAGGCTTCTGTGTTTGCAATGTTCAGACAAATATAAGTTCACTGGCCCAAAAAATGGTCACCTTCCGTGTTTAAGGTGATAGTAACTTCAGGTTTTGCAGATGGGGCTATAAACCCCTGTGGGGTGTAAGTGTAGTGTAGTGTGTGTGTGTGTGTGTGTGTGTGTGTGTGTGTGTGTGTGTGTGTGTGTATGTGTAAGTGTGTAGTGTGTGTGCATGTGTGTGTGTGTGTATGCGGTGTGTGTGAGTGTGTATGTATGCATGTGTGTGTGTGTGTGTGTATGCGGTGTGCGTGTAGTGTGTGTGTGCGTGTGTAGTGTGTGTGCGTGTAGCGTGCGTGTGTATTGTGTGTGTGTGTGTGTGTGTGTGTGTGTGTGTGTGTGTGTAGTGTGTGTGTGTGTGTGTGTAGTGTATGTGTGTGTGTGTATTGTGTGTGCGTGTGCGTGTAGTGTGTGTGTTTAGTGTGTAGTGTGTGTGTGTGTGTGTGCATGTGTGTGTATGTGTAAATGTGTAGTGTGTGTGTGTGTAGCGAGTGTGTGTGTGTAGCAAGTGTGTGTGTGTAGTGTAGTGTGTGTCTGTGTGTAGTGTGTGTAGTGTGTGTGTGTAGTGTGTGTGAGTGTGTGTGTGTGTGTGTGTCTTTAGTGTGTAGTGTGTGTGTGTGTAGTGTGCGTGTGTATTGTGTGTGTGTGTGTGTATGTGTGTGTGGTGTGTGTGTGTAGTGTAGTGTGTGTGTGTGTGTGTAGTGTATGTGTGTGTGTGTGTGTGTGTGTTTGTGTGTGTGTAGTGTGTGTAAGACCTTCAGCATATTGTGTATGTGGCTCGGGCAGTTTGTGTTAAGTTTAAGTTCCAGAAAATTGGGTCTAAGTGACCTCAAATCTGGCCATGCACCCCCCGCCCCCTCCCATGTAATTCAAATGGTGGTTGCACCTGTGGTTTTAACACACACAGATGTATTCATACTTCATGTGTTATGCCTATAAAGCACAAGCCCAATATTTGGAGGAGAACAGAAGAGGTAGGATTATTATTGTAATGAGGTTTCACACCTCTAAGCCATTTTCTCATGCTTTGTGGAGGCTGAGAACATGAGAGAGAGAAAGAGAGAGAGCGAGAGAGTAATTAATTAATGCAGAAATAAAATGAGTTGTGAAGGGGGGAGCAAGATACAATCTGTGGGTGCCAAATGACATGTCTGTTGGCTATAAACAGAACTAATCGGCGTTGTGCTGGGTTACGATAAACACCAGAAACCGCCATTAAAGCATCAATCAGAATATTCAGACGGACTGCTGCTGCTGCAGCACAGGCTTCCGAACAGCAGTGCATGTGTACTAACAGCGGAATCCATCATAGGCAACAAACTTCCAGACTTACAGGACATCCACCATTCCCGCTGACTGAGGAAAATCCATAACCTCCGCTGGGGCAGCAGCCACCCAGCACACAGCCTGTTCACCTTCCTCCCATCAGGCAGGAGGTACCGCAGCATCCAGGCCAGAACAAACCGGCTAATGAACGGTTTCTACCCACAGGCCATCAGGTCCCTGAACAAGCTGTGAGCCTTTCACCAACACCAGCACCACTAACACCACCAATACTACCACTAATACCACCAACACCACCAATACCACCACTAATACCACCAACACCACCAATACTACCAACAACAACACCACCAACACTACCAATGCCACCAGTACCACCAATACCACCAACACTACCAATGCCACCAGTACCACCAATACCAGAAACACCACCAATACTACCAATACCGCCAACACCACCAACACTAACAATACCACCAGTACCACCAATACCACTAACACCGCCAACACCGCCAACACCACCAACACCGCCAATACCACCAACACCACCAATACTACCAATACCGCCAACACCACCAATACCACCAGTACCACCTATGCCACCAACACCACAAATACCACCAATGCCACCAACACCACTAATACCACCACCACCAATACCACCAACATCGCCAATACTGCCAACACCACCAATGGGACCAGTACCACCAATACCACCAACACCACCAATACCACCAATACGACCAGTACCACCAATACCACCAACACCACCTATACCACCAGTACCACCAATATCACCAACACCACAAATACCACTAATACCACCAACACCACCAATACCACCAGTACCATCGACACCGCCAGTACCACCAATACTACCAACACCACCAACATTACGAATACAAATCAATACCACCAACAGCACCAATAGAATATTCAGACGGACTGCTGCTGCTGCAGCGCAGGCTTCCGAACAGCAGTGCATGTGTACTAACAGCGGAATCCATCATAGGCAACAAACTTCCAGACTTACAGGACATCCACCATTCCCGCTGACTGAGGAAAATCCATAACCTCCGCTGGGGCAGCAGCCACCCAGCACACAGCCTGTTCACCTTCTTCCCGTCAGGCAGGAGGTACCGCAGCATCCAGGCCAGAACAAACCGGCTAATGAACGGTTTCTACCCACAGGCCATCAGGTCCCTGAACAAGCTGTGAGCCTTTCACCAACACCAGCACCACTAACACCACCAATACTACCACTAATACCACCAACACCACCAATACCACCACTAATACCACCAACACCACCAATACCACCACTAATACCACCAACACCACCAATGCCACCAGTACCACCAAAACCACTAACACCGCCAACACCACCAACACCACCAATACCACCAACACCACCAATACTACCACTAATACCACCAACACCACCAATGCCACCACTAATACCACCAACACCACCAATACTACCAACAACAACAACACCAACACTACCAATGCCACCAGTACCACCAATACCACCAACACTACCAATGCCACCAGTACCACCAATACCAGAAACACCACCAATACTACCAATACCGCCAACACCACCAACACTACCAATACCACCAATACCACTAACACCGCCAACACCACCAACACCGCCAATACCACCAACACCACCAATACTACCAATACCGCCAACACCACCAATGGGACCAGTACCACCAATACCACCAACACCACCAATACCACCAATACGACCAGTACCACCAATACCACCAACACCACCTATACCACCAGTACCACCAATATCACCAACACCACAAATACCACTTATACCACCAACACCACCAATACCACCAGTACCATCGACACCGCCAGTACCACCACTACTACCAACACCACCAACATTACGAATACAAATCAATACCACCAACAGCACCAATACCACCAACACCACCAACACCACCAATACCACCAACATTACCAATATCACAACACCACCAACACCACCAATACCACCAACATTGCCAATACCACAACACCACCAACACCACCAATACCACCAACATTACCAATACCACCAACACCACCAACATAACCAATACCACTGCACACTTTATTGCTATTATTATATTATTATTTATATAAAATATAACTGCTACAAACAATATCACTGAGTCACTTTAAAAGAACATATATGTTACACATTCTCAATTCATACAACAAGTTACAGTGTCTACCTCTCAGTCCTCCTGATCAGACTCTCTCTCTGACTTGCTCATGGGGGATTTGGACCCGGTTCCCCTTTCCTACTGACGCACTCCGTGTTTTTCTTTTCCTTTATATAAACTGCTTTTTTGTTAAAAATAAAAAAATCAGATATTATATATACTTTTATATTATACATAGGACCCTCCTGTCTCTGTGTATTATGTATTGTGTGTATATATTGTGTATATTTAATATTTCTTTTTATTTTAATATGTTTAGTTAGTATGTGTATTAATGCTGCCCTCCTGTAGAGCATCAGCCTGAGCCTCACTACAAGCCCTTCAGTGCTTAAATGTCCTGGCTTCTTCTGCAAATGCCAAATAAACCTAAACTGGAAACTTGACAGAGACCTCAGTAACTGTGTATAAGTTTACCACTCTGTGTTACACAAACCCTATACAGTCCTGCAGCAAACCTGGCAACCCTTCAGCATTTTCCCTTGAGGCTGTATAGAGAAAAGAACCAGAGTTATGCAGCCTTCATAGCGCAGTGATGGATGAATAAAGGTGGGTTGATTCAGTGGAAGGAATAAATGACCACATGTGAACCGCTGGGTGTCTAAAATACAGTTGTAGTGAAGACTGTAGTGAAGAGATGGCTGGGTCTGTCACACACCTGTCGACAGTAATGATGCTACTCCTTTATAACCTGTAACTGATGGAGTCTACAACCTCCACGAGCACCAAAAACAGATGGATGTAGGCCACATCAGTGTTCAGACATTCTTGCATCTAAGAATTAAGCAGTTGGACCAGATTTGGTGGATGCCTTCCCTGACACAATCCCGAGGAGAATTCCCTGTAGACTGGGATTTTAGCCACTGCTGGTAGACCCGAATATTACATATACCCATATTCTATATTACATATACCCATATTCTATATCACATATACCCATATTCTGTCACATATACCCATATTCTATATCACATATACCCATATTCTGTCACATATACCCATATTCTATATCACATATACCTATATTTTATATTACATATACCCATATTCTATATTACATATACCCATATTCTATGTCACATATACCCATATTCTATATCACATATACTCGTATTATATATAGATTATATAGATTATATACATTATGGGTATATACCCATATTTTATATTACATATACCCATAATCTATATTACATATACCCATATTCTATATTACATATATCCATATTCTATATTACATATACCCATATTCTATATTATATACACCCATATTCTATATTACATATACCCATATTCTATATTATATACACCCATATTCTATATTACATATACACATATTCTATATCACATATACCCATATTCTGTCACATATACCCATATTCTATATTACATATACCCATATTCTATATTATATACACCCATATTCTATATCACATATACCCATATTTTATATTACATATACCCATAATCTATATTACATATACCCATATTCTATATTACATATATCCATATTCTATATTACATATACCCATATTCTATATTATATACACCCATATTCTATATTACATATACCCATATTCTTTATTACATATACCCATATTCTATATTACATAAACCCATATTTTATATTACATATACCCATAATCTATATTACATATACCCATATTCTATATTACATATACCCATATTCTATATTACACATACCCATAATCTATATTACATATACCCATATTCTATATTACATATACCCATATTCTATATCACATATACCCATATTCTATATTACATATACCCATATTCTATATTACATATACCTATATTCTATATTATATATATACCCATATTCTATATTATATATACCCATATTCTATATTACATATACCCATATTCTATATTACATATACCCATATTCTATATTACATATACCCATATTCTATATTATATATACCCATATTCTATATTATATATACCCATATTCTATATTACATATACCCATATTCTATATCACATATACCCATATTCTATATTATATATACCCATATTCTATATTATATATACCCATATTCTATATTACATATACCCATATTCTATACTACATATACCCATTCTGATACTATTTCTAGAACACCATGATGGAATACCAGTTATGAAATCGTTGTTGTTGTGACATATGCTCCCAGTATTATGACTCTCTAATATTTACAGAAGACGCCATGTGACCTCTTGGTCACAATAAGGCTGATCTATTATGATCTCATAACTGACCCTTCATTATTTTCCCATAAGGGGAACCAGGTCTGGGCTTTTATGGGTTAAATAAGCAAGGTGACTAAAACTTTTGCTCACAGCCATAGTGTGATGTCATTAATGAAAAAGATCAATACACATGACAAAGTGTCCTATCTGAACCCAGCTGGTTAGCTCGATGAGCATTACTCATGTGGGGTGCGTTGGAAGACTTCGCTGGGTTCATCTGAATTGCAGATTCAAGAAAGTAAAGAAATGATTTTGGCCTAGGGACGGTGACTGTCTCCAGCAGCATCCATCAGCTGGGCTCCATCACGGAAATGTCCTCTCAGGTCTCACGGAAGGCTGGATACAGCAGTTGGAGATCTGGAGCACACCCGTCGGAGCCGGCGGAGAGAGTCAGAGTGAGTGCAGAAAGGACGATGAGAGATTTGTGTGGTCTTTCAGCCAGACTGGACTCGGAGCCTCGTGGCAGAGGCACATCTCTAGCTTCGTTGGAGATGGAGTACGTGTTGCCATGGAAGGCTAGCACCATCTCCCTGTTTTATTTATGGGTACTCAGCACTTGGAAACAATGTTATATCGGTGAATTTCCTGCACCATTATGTAACAGTTGTTCTGTTTCTCCACAGCCTATGGTTGGAGTAGCCACCACTCTCATGGAATTTGTCAAAACTGACAGTTTAATAACGTCTGATATTTTCTGGAGAGAAAAGTCGAATATTAGGTCATTAATACTGGAAATGTTTTTTTCAGATGCAGCAATGATGACTCTCCATTTGTTCACCCTCATCTGTAATTTGTTTGTGCACAAATGAGCACTAGAAGTGGCACTCACTGGAATTAATGGTCTACGAGGGTCATAATTAGAAGATAATTAAAGACAGCTCTTTTTTTTTTTGGCTTGTCAGCCTCCTTATTACTCTCTGATCTTGGCAGAAAGTTGATCTGGAAGTAACATTGCATTGCACACTGTACAAAACAAATACACCCATCATCAAGAACAACTGCACCCAGAAGGACGTGTGGGAGTGCGGTGATGTTGGGAAGGAAGATAAAGATGACCAGGATCAATAACTGGTGATAAATTTAGACTGATATGATCAATATTTATTGAGCTACACATACAGAAGTCTGTCTCTCAGTATGGCGTCAGGCCGCCGTGTTTGCTAACCCAACACGCCAGACGTCTCGGTATGGAGCTGTAGAGGTTCCTAATGGTGTCCTGTGATAATCCATCCCATGCAGCTTGAACATCCTCACACAATTCCTGCAGATGGTGCGGTAGGGGTGGAGGTGGAGGGACACCAGGCCTTCTGGACGTATGACACGTGACAGCAAACCGTTCATCTTGGTGCTGACCACGGTGCCTCCACACACGGATTCGTTGGGCGTCTCCACCAAGACTAAAGCGGGACTCGTCACTGAAGATGACCCGCTGCCATTCTGAGTCACTCCATGACAGTCTGGACAGTCGTGGACAGTCGTGGTAACGGTCTGTGTGCATGTAGTCCTGCGTGGTGCAGCCGTCTGCCAATGGTGCTGCACTAACAGGATGACTCATGGAGGACACCACTGCTCACTGAATGTGTGCAGTTATGGCTGTTGGGTCGGTCAGTTACAGATGAAGAACAATGTTGGTCTTGAGGAGAAAGGAATAAACAGATAAAGGAAGACTTTTGGTGTATAGATATAGGAATGAACACATGAAGGACCAATGTTGGTGTATGGATAAAGGAATGAAGGGATGAAGGAACAATGTTGGTGTATGGATAAAGGAATGAAGGGATGAAGGAACAATGTTGGTGTATGGATAAAGGAATGACCAGATGAAGAACCAATGTGAGTGTATGGACAGTGGAATGAATAAACAAAGGAACATGTGTGAATGAAGGAATGAAGTGATGAAGAAACAATGTTGGTGTACGGATAAAGGAACGGATAATGGATAAAGCTCCTGCGAAAATGTTTAGAGAGATGGTTAATGGTTCTCTTAATTAAAGGGAGAAATAGGCCAGGTTCCAATTAAACTGTCTCCGAAATGTCCCTGCTTCCGGCACTCACATCTTTGCACGGAACACTTCTCCTCCTCTGATGAACTTATATTTTCTATATCGTTAAGTTTTAATAGAGGATTCTACCTTTGGGTGCACAGTCGCCTGCTCCCCTGATGTCTTAGAGCCCTTCCGAGGGTTATTTCAGCCAGTGGGGTTGAATGAAACGATGCTGGGTTTCGCCTTATGCGAACAGAGGCGCCTCATGAACCACATCACAGTATGTGAATAGTCTCATAGGGCCCCGCTTCAGACTTGTGGAACGGTGTGCGGGACGAATCTGTAAGGAGCGCAGCGAAGACGCCGATGTCAGGCTGTACTTCAGTTGAGCTTTACATTTCAGAGAACTCGAAGCACTGAGAGAAAAATCGTTCCTGATTCAGAAACATCTCTTTGGGTTCTGAGGGAATAACGGCACTGAGGTACCTGTTGGTTAAAGTCACGACTCAAGTGAGTACTCGGCTCATCTCCCCAGTGTATCATGAAGCAGCTTCTCCATCTGGATCTGGACCGAAAGCGAGGGAGAACGTGAACAGTAAGAACATAGATATGTACATGAATGAGGCAGCAGATCCTTCTCCGTGACTCATCTACATCGCCACATATTTTGCTGAGTTGCCCCGTCACAGTGGAGCCTCCTCTCTCACCTTACGACACCGTCATTATCCACCATTATAGAAGACGATATGCTGCAGAGCTGTCAGATCCCTCTCGCTCTCGCTCAACCAACGCAAATGGCTAAAGTGCTTTCGGAAACTAAACCCAACAAACAGAACGGAAAGAGAAAAAGGGGGGCAAGTTGTACTGGAGGAATGCCAACTGAGCAATCTGGTGGGGTACTTACTCCTTTGAGGCCGGAAGGTTGACACAAATCCCATTCCATGCTTTTAGAGCTTCTGAAATGGCTCCTGGTTTGGACATATTGTACTGTGCCATCATCGGAGACCACCCGACGTTTATTAAACATACAGCACCAATTTCAAAAAACGTTGCGCCGCTGAGTAAAATGTAAATAAAGGCCAATAGAAACATAACAGAGTAATCGGCAAATCTACATATTCACTCATTTAGAACTTGATGGCAGCAAGGCATCTCCAAAAAGTTGGGACAGGGGCAACATTAGGCTGGAACAGCCGGAGGAACAGTTTGGATCTAAGTCACACGACTGGGTATAAAATCAGTGTTTCAGTAAGGCAGAGACTCTAAGAAGCAAAGACGGGCTGCGGTTCACCAACCTGTGAAAAAACTGAGTCTTAAAAATGTGGAGCGATTCCAGAAAAAATGTTTCTCATCCTAAAAGCTGCCAAAACTTTGAATATTCCACCATCTACAGTGCACAACATCACCACAAGAGTCAGAGGATCTGGAGAAATCCCTGTACGCAAGGCACAAAGCTGACGGTCAATATTGGATGGTCCTCATTTTCAGGCCCTGCATTAAAAACAGGCATGATTCATGTACCGGAAGTCACTGCATGGCTCAAGAACACTTCTGGGAATCAGCCGCCGTGCAATACACAAAAGCAACTTAAAGTAAAAGCCACATGTCAACACAATCCAGAAGCGCCGCCGTCTTCTCTGGGCCAAAACTCATTGAAAATGAACTGAGGCAAAATGGAACAACATTCCAAAATATTCCCAAAATCCAATGACTGTTCAACTCACTTCCCAGATGCCTACAGACAATCTGTTGTTAAAGAAGGAGGGATGCTATGCAATGGTAGACATGGCCCTGTCCTAGCTTTTGAGATACGTAGTGCCATCAAGTTCGGAATGAGCTAAATGAATCAAGCTGGTGATGCAGCTTTCATAAGCAGACGCAGGAGAGACGAAGGTGCATCATTTCACCCTCCAAACAGTCGCTCTGTCAAGCGAGCATTCACAACTCTTTGGTGCTGTCCCTGAATTCTAGCTCTAAATTTGTCTAGCTCCATCACAGGCGAGTGTCTCAGCAGAGTCAGTTTGCGAGGTTCCAGGGTCCATACCCATATTCCCTGAAGGCTAGCAATGTCATCCAGGGCTCACTGGAAAGGGACTGTCACGCTCTGCTAACCTGTGGACTTGGTCATGGATTTTTACAGGGTTTGCAGGGTTTAAAGTACTGGACTGATCCGACCTCTCCCCTGCTACTTTCAGCCTTGGAATATAAATGTTCACCAGAATCCAGTCATAAGCAAAAGTGCACTACCAGTCTAAAGTCCTCATAGAAGGCTCTCCTCATGCTTATCTTAAAGCTCTACTGTAGAATAAAAGTGAAGACCTCAAACTATAAGCTAGCACTCATGGAATTATACAGTCCACCTTAAATCCCTTCAGAGTGAAGCTGTACAGGAGGATGAACCAGCTTCCTTAACCTGCAGTGGAGCGGATAGAACAAGGTTTATTACTAAGCAGGTTTGGAGCGATTCTATTGGTCAGTCCATCATGAATATTCACTAAACTGAAAGAAGAAGTAGATAATCTAATCTCGTAATCTAAAGAACAGCTCCACAAATAGCTCACCTAGAAGGAATCAACCGACAGGAATAAAACTTGGTGGGTAGGTTTGACATGCAAAACGAGTTTCATGCTCAGCCACACATGTGATGTAAGCAAGGACGAGCCTTATCGCTGTACCTGACTGACCCAACAGCCTCGATTGTGGACCTTCAGCGAGCAGTGGTGTCCTCCATGAGTCATCCTGCTAGTGCAGCACCATTGGCAGACGACTGCACCACGCAGGACTACATGCACTGTCCTTAACACGTCCAGACTGTCATGGAGCGACTCTGAATGGCAGCGGGTCATCTTCAGTGACGAGTCCCGCTTGGTGGAGACGCCCAACAAATCCGTGTGTGGAGGCATCGTGGTCAGCACCAAGGTGAACGGTTTGTCGTCACACGTCCAGAAGACCTGGTGTCCCTCCACCTCCACCCCTACCGCACCATCTGCAGGAACTGTGTGAGAATGTTCAAGCTGCATGGGATGGATTATCACAGGACACCATTAGGAACCTCTACAGCTCCATACCGAGACGTCTGGCATGTGGTGTTTTCCAACATGCCGGCCCGACGCCATACTGAGAGACAGACTTCTGTATGTGTAGCTCAATAAATATTAATCATATCATTCTAAATTAATCATCAGTTATTGATCCTGGTCACCTTAATCTTCCTTCCCAACACCACTTCTTCTGGGTGCAGCTCTTCTTTTGATGGTGATATGGCAGAAATACAATACTGCGGTACATAAAGAGTATATGTGGTATATCAGGATATGTATTTCTTGAGACATCTCATCAACTGGAACTGTTTAGTGTAAGAGCCTGTAGAGTCTTAGAGATATACACTTCACATTTAAGGCATTCAGCAGGGGCCCTTATCCAGAGCAGCCGTGCTTGGTGTTCCGTTGGATAATGTTTCCCTGCTAGTATAACAAGGCTAGAGTCTAAAACTCGCCATGAGCTCAGACACTGCCCTAACAGGGGCCAGCACTGATACCTAAAGACAACAGTACACATATATAAATCATAGGTGCACTACCTGGCAACCCCAACCCAGCGCTCATACCTAGAGAGAAGAAAGGTTATGGTCAGCCCAGAAGAGAGAGCCACAAACCTTCTGTCTAAATTTGCATAGTGTTAAACATTTCATGTGTAGAAGTGTGTCTCTGTGGAGGATGAGGTCACCTATCATTTTAATCTATTCATAATAAAGTTTACACACAATGTAAAGAACAACCGGCATTTCTAAATTATGTCAGAACTGTGAAAAGACAGAAACGGAGATGCAAGCTTTTGTTTCGACAGCAGAGGAATGCTTATATATAGGATGGAGGGGGGCGGGGTGAGGACAGCTGTCCCATTCTTTCAATTCATCTGTGCCCTTTACAGGTGACTACCTGGCAACCCTGAACCCTAGCGGGCTCCTCTGAAATCACGGGCCTTATCATGCTACTGCCAGAAGCTGCCCCCAACCGTTGCCAATGCCTCAGGTCCTTAAACTGGAAGGAGTGGTTGGTGTAGCCACAAACCGTTCGTGGTGTTTACCTGATAGATGGAAGTTACGAGGTGACCATGGACACTCAGGGATACTGGATATGTAATGATGATTCTGTTCTTGCTCTGTTCTGGCGGTCGCATTTTCCTTCTCTCCCTCTCCTCCCCTTATCATCCCCTGCTATTCACTGCTACTAATCAAGAGCTCTTCAAACCAAAAGAATGGATTTGTTTCAGTGGGTCTCTCAACGCAATTGACACCATCTTCTCGTAAAGAAGCCGGGGTTCGGGGGGGAACCGGTCCTGTTGGAACGTTTGTGGCAGGCTACACGGATTGGGGGAAGTGTCAGGACTGTAAAAGACGTCTACCTTTTTGGCACAATGATCACAGGGTTTTTGGAGATTAGCATTGCTTGGGGTATCGTAAAATCGTTTGCGGTGACAGCTGTCAAAGGCCCCCAAAAGGCCCGAATGATTGATGGGCAGAGCTGTCGGCACTCAGGATGTGACTTCTAACCGCTACATGGAAAACATCTCGGAGAAGCTAACGGCTTTGCAAAGAAGGGAGAAATGGACCACGATGGACAATGAGAGACAGTGAACGTCTCTAAAAACTGGTAGCGTTCATCGCCTAAACTTCTAATCTGCTTTCGGCTCCCTCCTTATTCCTTGTGGATGATAGGGAAACATTCTCCTGAAACTTGTGTGACGTGATTCTCCCTGATTTTCCTAATTGCTGGGGTGGGCTCTCTGACTGAAACTGTTCAAGGGGTCCTTATCATGACTGTTTGCTAGGCAGTGGGACCTTCGGCCCCCCTCATACCTGCCGTACCCTCCCCTTCGCCTCCATTGGCTTGGTTTCTTGTGCTGTATGTGCTTATGTGCTGAGGTTTTTTTTTGATGTTCCTACACTCTCTCCTAGGGCACAGTCTGGGGGTAATGCTTTTTTTTCCCTCCTCCTTCCTTGTGTATCCCTTTTCATGATGATTGGCGGCGCGTGTCTCACGCAGCGGCTAGCTGTCCTCCTGTCCTGTCTTGTTTCCCCCCTGTATGTTATTGTATGGATAGGTCGATGGCTAATTTCGCCGGTTCTTGTGACTGTGTGACAATAAAGTTGATTCTGATTCTGATTCTGATTCTGATGATGCCAAATCACCGAAGCGTGGCTTGTAAGGGATTTTGAATGGAATTTTATCAGCTCTTTTTTATATACACAGATTTTTATGATTTTTTTTTGTTTTTTTCTTGTTTCTTGTTTGAGAAGCTGACCTGTCCATGTCGTCTTCTATTTTTATATTCAGCCTTTATATTCACTTACAGGGGTTGGACAATGAAACTGAAACACCTGGTTTTAGACCGCAATCATTTATTAGTATGGTGTAGGGCCTCCTTTTGCGGCCAATACAGCGTCAGTTGGTCTTGGGAATGACATATACTGCGTCCTGCACAGTGGTCAGAGGGACTTTAAGCCATTCTTCTTGCAGGATAGTGGCCAGGTCACTACGTGATGCTGGTGGAGGTTCGTCCTTCTTGGTGGTATGCTGACATTACCCTGGATACCGTGGCTCTTGATCCATCACAAAGACTTGCTGTCTTGGTCACAGATGCGCCAGCAAGACGTGCACCAACAGTCTGTCCTCTTTTGAACTCTGGTCACCCATAATGCTGTGTGCATTGCAGTATTTTGAGCAGAACTGTGCTCTTACCTGCTAACTGAACCTTCACACTCTGCTCTTACTGGTGCAATGTGCAATTAATGAAGATTGGCCACCAGGCTGGTCCGATTTAGCCATGAGACCTCTCACACTAAAATGACAGGTGTTTCAGTTTCATTGTCCAACCCCTGTATTTCTACACCATTTGCTAAACAAATGGTGTAGAACGCATGCAACCTGTCCAGGGTGCCAAGACTTTTGCATTTGGGGGTAAGTTATGCTACGTTCAGCAAAATCAGGACAAGCATAGTAAGAGAAGACTTATGAATCTGTTCCAATGTGTACAGTAAACAGCAGATCACCGGTACAGACCTCCGCCTTCACTGTCCAGCCACTGACAGTGTGTTTTAATGAGTTTAGGTTCACTGGCAAAAAATAGAATAACATCCCCATCTCTCTGCATGATGGATTTAGGCATATTAAATCGGACTCAATCGTTCATGCGGTGTCACCAGCTCCAAAGGGCCCCCATCTTTACATCCAATATTAATTGCTTTACTTTATTTAAACTCAGCCTAGTAATGAGATGCAGCAACAGCCTAATTA
>JAMWET010004002.1:0-27500 GCA_024036415.1 Prochilodus magdalenae | reverse complement strand
TCTCTCTCCCTGTCTCTTCCTCTCTGTTTTTCTCCCGTCTTTATCTCTCTCTCTGTCTCTCTCTCTCTCTCTCTCTCTCTCTCTCTCTGTCTCTCTCTCTCTGTGTCTCTTTCTCTCTTTATGTCTATCTCTTTGTCTCTCTCTCTGTCTGTCGCTCTCTGTCTTACTCTTCCTCTCTCTCTCTCTCTCTCTCTCTCTCTCTCTCTCTCTTTTTGTGGCTCTTTCTTTGTCTGTCGCTTTCTCTGTCTTACTCTCCCTCTCTCTCTCTCCCCCCCTCTTTCTCTCTCTCTCTCTGTGTCTCTCTTTCTCTCTGTCTCTCTCTCTCTCTCTGTGTCTCTCTGTCTCTCTCTCTCTGTCTTTTTCTCTCTTTGTGTCTATCTCTTTGTCTCTCTCTCTGTCTGTCGCTCTCTGTCTTACTCTTCCTTTCTCTCTCTCTCTCTCTCTCTCCCTGTCTCTTTCTCTCTGTTTTTTTCCCGTCTTTATATCTGTCTGTCTTTCTCCCTCTGTCTCTCTCTCTTTTTGTGGCTCTTTCTTTGTCTGTCACTCTCTCTGTCTTACTTTCCCTCTGTCTCTTTGTCTCTCTCTCTCCCCCCCTCTTTCTCTCTCTCTCTCTGTGTGTCTCTCTCTCTCTCTCTGTGTCTCTCTCTCTCTCTCTCTCTCTGTGTCTCTCTGTCTCTCTCTCTCTGTGTCTCTTTCTCTCTTTGTCTCTCTCTCTCTGTCTGTCGCTCTCTGTCTTACTCTTCCTCTCTCTCTCTCTCTCTCTCTCTCTCTCTGATTTGCAGGTGATCCGGTGCTCTGGTTGGCTGACTGAATTTGGAGTCATTATTAAGCTAGCTGCCTTCGCGGCTAGCTTTATTGGTTTGCTAGCATACTGGCTACCTTAGCTAGCTATCGAGTGACCTATAACTCACCAGTGACACTGCATTTTTCCTCAGATGTATACGAACAAAGACGCCCCACATACACTGGGGAAGGGAGAAACAGCGGTTATGAGCTCCTGCACTGCCACCACACTGCTGAGACCTGGAAGGTAAACCATCAGACCCCCGTGTCTATGCTCCGTCTAGGGAATGTGTTGAAATGACTGCTCGCTTGCCGCTCTGTCGCCTGCTAGTGTGAACACAGGGCTATTATTTATCTGCTCCTCGTCCTTCATCACCAGCTCGGTATTTAATACCACATGTTGCTGATCCCACAGCACCCTGAGCAAAATGCGTGGCTGTAACAGTTAGCTTAGCTTGCATTTTCCCTGATGGTAACATGGTTGCCATATAATTACCATCTGGGCCAGTTTCTAATATTACTTAATCATTTATAATGACGACTGGACTGTGGACAGATGGCGTGAAACACTCCACATCCGGTGGTTCTGTGCGTGGAGGGAGAAATACTGCCAGCTTGGCACCTTTTATCTGGACAGGCACCTCCATCTTACTGTCTACTGGAAGCAGATCTCATGAAACGTCTTTGTTGAATTTGCATATCCCCTGAAAAACCCACAACCCGTCTTTCAGAGTATGCAGACCACCGGTCAAAAGTTTAAAGACACCCGTCTAAATGGATGTAGCTGGTGACCTTAAAGACTCTACAGTCTCACACTCAACAGCTCCAACTGACTGCATATCCTGATACACCACATCTACTCCTGATGTACCACAGTGTGATACTCCTCCATATCTCCACCTCTAATATATATTTAGTGGTGTAAAAACTTTGATCTGTTTTTCTGCACAGTGTAAAAACTCTAGCTCTCCTTTCAGGTAATAATAATTAAATAAACCATCCTGTAATTTCATCACAGACTCATCAGACATTCCTTCCTCTGCCTCAAACACACTGAACACTTCTCCTAAAACACTCAACACTACTACTAAAACACTCAACACTTCTCCTAAAACACTCAACACTTCTACTAACACTCAACACTACTACTAAAACACTCAACACATCTAAAACACTACACACTTCTCCTAAAACACTCAACACTACTACTAAAACACTCAACACTTCTCCTAAAACACTCAACACTTCTACTAACACTCAACACTACTACTAAAACATTCAACACATCTAAAACACTACACACTTCTCCTAAAACACTCAACACTACTACTAAAACACTCAACACATCTAAAACACTACACACTTCTCCTAAAACACTCAACACTACTACTAAAACACTCAACACATCTAAAACACTACACACTTCTCCTAAAACACTCAACACTTCTACTAAAACACTCAACACATCTAAAACACTACACACTTCTCCTAAAACACACTACACATTTACTAACACTCAACACTTCTCCTAAAACACTCAACACTCCTCCTAAAACACTCAACGCTACTACTAAAATACTCAACACTCCTCCTAAAACACTCAACACTTCTACTAAAACACTCAACACTTCTACTAAAACACTCAACGCTACTACTAAAATACTCAACACTCCTCCTAAAACACTCAACACTTCTACTAAAACACTCTACACTACTCCTAAAACACTCAACACTCCTCCTAAAACACTCAACGCTACTACTAAAACACTCAACACTCCTCCTAAAACACTCAACACTTCTCTTAAAACACTCTGCACATCTCCTCAAACACACTCAACACTCCTCCTAAAACACTCAACACTTCTACTAACACTTCTTCTAAAACACTCAACACTTCTACTAAAACACTTAACACTCCTAAAACACTCAACACATTTACTAACACTCAACACTTCTCCTCAAACACTCTACACATCTCCTAAAACACTCAACACACCCCCTAAAACACTCAACACTCCCCCTAAAACACTCAACACTACAACTAAAATACTCAAGCCATCTCCTAAAACACTTAACACTTCTCCTAAAACACTTGACACATCTCCTAAAACACTCAACACTCCCCCTTAAACACTCTACACATCTCCTAAAACACTCAACACTACTACTGAAATACTCAACACATCTAAAACACTCAACATTCCTCCTAAAACACACTTCTCCTAAAACACTCAACACTACTACTAAAACACTCAACACTTCTCCTATAGCTCTTAACACTCCTCCTAAGACACAGCACTCCTCCTAAAACACTCAACACTCCTCCAAAAACACTCAACACTTCTACTAAAACACTCAACACTACAACTCAAATACTCAACCCATCTCCTAAAACACTCAACACTCCCCCTAAAACACTCTACACATCTCCTAAAACACTCAACACTACTACTAAAATACTCAACACATCTAAAACACTCAACATTCCTCCTAAAACACACTTCTCCTAAAACACTCAACACTACTACTAAAACACTCAACACTTCTCCTATAGCTCTTAACACTCCTCCTAAGACACAGCACTCCTCCTAAAACACTCAACACTCCCCAAAACAGTCAACACTCCTTCTAAAACACTCAACACTTCTCCTGTAGCTCTCAACACTACTCCTAAAACACTCAACACTTCACCTATAGCTCTCAACACTCCTCCTAAAACACTCAACACTCCTCTTAAAAAACCCACACTCAACACTTTTGCTATCACAGTCCTCCGTCTAACGGTTACTAACAGCTCTTATTCCGTGTGGGCTGTAATTATACACTCTGATCCTTTCTGGGTTAGTTCTGTCCGGGGAAGGATGGGTTCCCCTTCAGAGTCTTGGTTCCTCTCGAGGTTTCTTCCTCTTGCTCCGAGGGAGTTTTTACCCCTCAGGGTTTTGGGGTCTTAGACCTGTAAAGCTGCTTTATGACAACAGCTGTTGTTATAAATGCTTATGAATAAATTTGACCTGACTTGAAGAAAAACACGAGACCATATGAGTCAATGCCTCCTTTTTTATTTTTCATTGTCTCCTCTACATGCGCTTACAATGTGATGTACCATCAGTGGTATTCAGTGGTAGGTCTTCAAAATCAGTTACTCTTTTGGAACAGAGGACACTTTGATGTACAAACAAATGAATAAATCAATCAATAAATAAACAAATAAACAAATACACAAATACACAAACACACACACACATACACAAACACACACACACACACACACACATACACACACACACACAGACACACACACACAGCGAGATGACAAACTGTAAACAGGAATGGAAGAATATCATCACACTTCGGTTTAACTCCACCCTTTACTTCCCCTACTGCGCATAAAGGCCGAGCCGTCTACTCCACACCCTGACCCCAAAAACACAAAGAGTGATGGAGCTCACTTCGGCCTTTCCCCTAATCTCATGGTCTCTGGGTTGGAAAGGAGAGAGCATCCCTAAGGCAGGGCGTGCACAAATTAGCCGAGAATAACACACGTTCAAAGTGGAATGACGCCTGGCTGACAAGAGAAATGGGAAATTGAAAGGCGAGTTATTTCAGGCACTTATAAAACATCTCCCGAGTCCTTGGCTACACCGTGTTTCTTTGTGGTTTGTGTACAGAGCGACGGCTCCTCTCGCCTCCCGAGCACTGCCAACGAGGTGTATGTGTGGTGCGGCTTATGCGGGACAAGGCAACAGACTAGACGAACAATGCACATTCCACCACGACACTTTAAAGGGATTCCGTCAACCGTACAGACGGGAGCGCTATTTACACCGGAGCTCACTCTGGAAAACACAACTGCCCTCTTCGGAATTGCTCTTAGTGAATCAATCATTGAAAAAGGGGATTTTTTTTAGGGATTTTTCAAAATTCCTGCATAATCCAGATGTTGACGTGTTTACCAAGTCATCCTGTAGAAGACACCGCAGACTCTGTAATGTCTTTACAGTGGTGGTGATGGGAACCAGGAGTCGAAATGTCTACAACACAGATATAGCCATATAGCCACTAGAGGACTCGACTCCTTCACTTGACTAGTAATAAGGGTATGTCTGGAAAGTTTGTTTCTTTAAGGCATATACTGCTTTACAATGCCCTGCATGTACCTCTCCACCATCATCAAAAATCAATTCTGAGCAAGACGTCCTTTTAAAGGAGCAGTATGTAAGATGGTGCAACTGCAACCTATCACATTTGTATTGCTACGTATGTTCACTTAAGCAGATATCTTTAAAACACGGATAAAATTGTTATTTCTTTATATTTTTCTATATTCTTATGTTTTTTGGTTAATTTTGAACTTAAAATCTTACATATTACTCCTTTAAGACAATTGCAAAACTTTTTTGTTTTGCAGACATCCATTTTGCAGACTCAGTGTCTTCTCAGGAATAGTAATGATGTGATATAAAATAACAGTATGTCTGGGAAGTTATATATATATATGATATCCCAACAAGATACACAAACGACTAACACACTGTCAAAACTGTTATTTCTTCACATTCTGTTGAAAGTTTTCATTAAATTTAATGTTTTTTTTATATATAATTTTTCATATGGTTCCTTTAAGGCTACTATTACATAGGTTACCATGTTTACAACATAGATATAACCATACTTACTATCCAAACCCACCAGTCAACTTGATTGGTATAAAACTTGATTGTGTGGTATACAAAGGTTGTTTGTTCAAGTCTTATATTGCCTTGTAATGCTCTGTATGTGCCTCTCCACCATAAACAGATCAAAAAATATAGTTTAGACTCAAACGTGTTTTTAAAGGAGCAATGTGTAAGATGACGCAACCTACTGAATTCCTACTCCAGACAATAGGAAGCAATGTAGGGTGGGCTGGGGCTAGCTGGTTAGCATACTAACTTCAGTAAGTATCTAACTTTAAGTTACTTTTATTATGTTCTACACTAAACACTTACATATTGCTCCTTTAAAACTACCGTTAAACAGTCTCTCAGACATCAGGCAGCATATCTGTATGCATTTCATGTAAAAGCTTGAGGTAGCTTTTAGAGGCATTAAACTCTTCAGAGGTCTGTTTCCCATCACCACCACTGCAGACATGGTAAACTGGCATGCTAAGTTTCTCCGGAATGCTGTATTCCATGTTTATCCATTTTGATTAACTTTCTATTATTTAATTATGCAGAAATTTTAAAAACATTGTGGAATTGTCCTTCAATAGGCATATGCTGAAAAGCACTTCACGACTGAAGCTAGAAGAGAAGGTGACAACTTGTTATAACCATCATCTCCCATTTTACAACTCTTAGGGTTGGTTTTCCGAAAAGCGATTAAAGGTGCAGTATACGTTTTCAATCCAATACACTTTTTGTTAATTCAGTGAATAATGAATTATGGTCCACTATCTGTCCATTCTGTGTGTGTGCTGCATTGGTACACAGTCCTTTATCTGTGAATGGGAAGTAACAAGAGACTCGGACTGAGTCATGGCAGGAAGAAGGGGACGGGTAACATGCTAAACTCTATTTTTTTTTTTTAAATAGGACAGATGGCCGAAAAACAGACGAGGAGCTATGTTAACAGCATTTTCCACAATTTAAGGTGGACTGTGAAAATTCAAACAAAAAGCTGATTTACATTATTTTGCTGAGTCATTGTTTCTTTTATCCTTACATTGTGGCATTATTCCAGATCGGAAAAGATGCATCCGGTAGTCCAGTGTTGTTCCTGTTGAAAATATGTTGGGGTGGGTGGAGCTTCTGAAGTGTATTTGATTTGTTGTTGAGTTCAAATATCAATATCCGTGGTTCTCCAGAATCGTATACCGCACCTTTAAATCAAGTCCAGGACTACCCAGCATTCTGAAGGAAGATTCCCCATTAAAATGAACACCCCTGTTAACCCCTGTCTGAGGAACAGCCCTAATCTAGCCTGTTAATGTAGCTAACATGGAAGCTTGTAGGCCTACCCCATGAATTAGCATTGTGCAAACTGTGGGTCTCCACGAACTGTGGTCAGCTCGTCAAATGGACAAAATTAAAATGGATTAATAAAATGGATAATGGAACAGTCTGAAAGTTCTGCCACTACTGCTCAAAACTTTTGTGGACACCTGCTCTATCAGGGTATCTTCTGAAACGAAGGTTATTAATAGGTATTAATTGCCCTCCTTTGCTGCCTCTACTCTTCTGGGAAGACTTTAAACCAGATCCTGAATCACTGCTAGGAGGATTTGGTTACAAGAGCATTATTAAGGTCAGCTCCTGAGTTCTGGACAGTGCTAACTCATTCCAGGAGTTGGTTGGAGCTCCATCACTCCAATGAAATGTAGCTCCACTGCTGTAGAGCCCAATGCTGGGGGGTTTACACCCCTCTAGTTGACGCTAGTTGGCATTGAGCTCTGTGAACTTAGGCTCATGTGCAGCTGTTCGTGAGAGTCTGGTTCTATTGGTCAATGCTTTTCTATGGAAGCTATGCAAGCTGTCACAGCAATGGGTGCTAACCTTATGTTAGTTAACCTCTGTCAATTAGAAGGGCTGTCTGGATACTTTTGGCCACTTAGCCGACTACATATATAACACATACAGGATCAGAAACCGCACAAGGTCGGCAACTGGTGTTGGGTTCTAAGAGTGCTCTGGACAGCACCAACTCATTTTAAGTGTTACTTGGAGCTCCATCACTCTAGAGAACGCAGTGACGGAGTTGGGTTCAACTTGGGCACATGGGCACCTGCTCATATGGAGTCCAGTTCTATTGGTCAATGCTTTTCTATAGAAACCATGCAAGTCATAACAGCAATGGGTACACTGGGTATATTGGATAACCTTATTCAATTAAAGGGGCTGTCTGGATACTTTTGGACACTTAGCATACATACGCTTAGCATCCAACCCATAACAAGGGCAGAAACTACAGAAGCAAGGTTACTTAAGAATCTGTGTTCAGCCACAAGAGCATTATTGAGGTCAGCTACTGGTGTAGGGTACTAAGGTTTAGACAGCACCAACTCATTTTATGGGTTGGGTGGAGCTGTAATTCTATTGGTCGGTTGCTTTTCTAGGATATTATACAGGCTGGGTCAGCAATGGGTGCACCTTATATTGGCTAAGCCCAATCATTTAGAAGAGCTGTCTGGATACTTCTGGACACTTTGTGCATTGAACATATAACACATACAGCAGCAGAAACCACACAAGTAAGTCTACTTGAGATTCTGCGCTCAGCCACAAGAGCATTACTGAGGTCAGCTATTGATGTTCTGGCCAAAGCCAACTCATTCTCTAGCTTCTTGGCTAACCTTAATAATTTAGAAGGGCTGTCTGGATACTTTTGGACACTTGGTGCATTAAATACATAACACACACGAGACCATAAACCACACAACTATGTCTATTTGATGATCCGAGCAACTCCCCAACACAGTTTGAGGAAAGCTAATTGGTGAAGTAGGCTTACTGGTTAGCTACATTAGCCTCATAGCTACTACGTCTGTTCTCTGTCCTTCCTGACTTCCTGCAAGATAGGCGGCTGGGATGTACGGTTCTCACCTGGCTCTACGCACACCGAGAGTCCGCACGGAGAGGACTGGCCACCCTGCTATCAGAGCCATTCGCATCCGCTGAAATAACTACCATACGTCTCTCGCCTCCCGGACGTAAGGAGCGATCTGGAAACCGGAGGCTGTAATGCGGCACAGGCTTCACCGTGAGTTGCCTTCCGGGGAAACACTTAGTCATTTCAACTGCTTTGTTAGCGATATTGATGGCCAGTGTGGGGTTGATGATGGCTGTCGCACACTGGGAGACATTACAGCCAAGACTGAGTTATGGAAAATAACAAGGAGCTCAACTGCTTGACGTTACCGACCGTGAAGGAAATATTGACTGTACCCTGCTGCTACTGCACTCTGGATCACACAGAACTCAACACACTGACATTTTTTAGGCCTACACTATTCAACAACCACACGTTAACAACGATTAGATCAGAGAAACAAAAAACCAGGAACGTTGAGGGGGGCGGGGGTCCCTTGCCGGTCTGGGAGCACTGTGACTAGGCCCTTTGTTTTCCCGTGATTATCAAATAGCTAATAAAGTCGGTGGAGTTTAAAGGTAATCGAGTGATTAGGCGTGCGTTTTAGACACCGCATCCTGGAACGATATCCGGTATGAAGAGGCCACTCAATAAATATCTTAGAAAACTTCGGACAAACAACCAAACATAAAAAAACACGGACCAACGACATCAAAAAATAAAAAAAAAAACATTTCCAGGGGTTTTACAAGTCATCGAAATTTGTATCAACGTTTACACCTGAGTTTTGATTTCCCAAAATACCTGTACTGGTCATAAATCTGTTTGTAGACATGGGTAGCTTGTGTTAGTTGATCTGTAAGAGCCGCCGGAACATAAAAATCACAAGTTCCAATGCAAGTCCGACGCTGGACGTTTACACGGTCTCCCTCGGTGAAGATCTAGTGGTTATTGTACTAATGCCACTGTTGAAGTCACAAGGAACTCTTGTGGACACATAGTTAGGATAGCATTACAAATCGACCTAAATACTATGCAACAGTAATGCACGACTGGGAAAGAGAAGACACGTGTTGAGTAGTAGACTACATCTATGGTCAGTGTCTTAGCTTGAGTTAAGCCCTATTTGAGCTGGATTGGTTTCACCCAGGGAGGTGCTATGATCGGTGGGACTGGCCGACGAGAACCTCGGTTTGAATCGGGAATGAATCTGCAGCGTCGCTAGATTTGAACATAGCGGCTGCCGAGTCAGTTGCCCTTTCCGATCCATCACGGTCCTTGCTCCCTGTTGTTGTCGGTATTGGGTGCCATCGCTCCGTCTGTCAGGAATGTGAACACATGTATCATCCGGCCAGAACCAGAACGCCCTCGGGTAAAAACGAATCCAGCTCGAATAGCACTTAGGACTAAATTGCTCTCGGTAATCTAGCGCCTCCTGTTTTCGTTTTTTTTTTTCCAGCTCCATCGCCGAAGGCCTTTGTGGCGTAAACAGCTAGCGCCTCGACGGGTCTCCTTGCGTGTTTTGTAGCGACAGTCTCAAACCACGGTGCTTATGTCCTCGGGCTCATCGGGCTTCTTAGGCTTGCTGGGCAGTGACTTGAGGTACTCCAGGTGACGGCGTGCGTCCTCCTGGTTCTGCCTCACATAGTACACCACGTAAGAGATGACCATGGCGAACCAGCCGAACATGGTCACCAGCATGGCGTAGTCGGTGGTGCGCCGGGCCAGGTTGCACAGGTCGGCATCCACAGCCAAAAACGGTCGGCCCTCCTGGTCCCTTAGCTCCGAGCTGCGGCAGTGGACACGCGCCGCCGCCTCGTGGTTGTGTGCCATGCCACCCAGCGCCTGCTGCAGGGCGCAGTCGCAGTGCCACGGGTTGTCGTCCACCAGCACGCGTGCCTTGAGCCGCGCGAAAGCGTCTTTGTGCACGCTGGTGATGCGGTTGTGTGACAGGTCCAGCTCCTCTAGCGAGGCCTCTAAGCCAAGGAAGGCACCCTCTCCAAGGGTCTCCACCGCGTTATGGGACAGGTTGAGCCTCCGCAGCATCCTCAGGCCCTGGAAGGCGCGGTCCGGCACCGCCTGGATGTGGTTGCGGTCCAGCTGCAGCAGCACTGTGTCTGGCGGAAGGTCTGGCGGGATCTCCCGCAGGCGGGACAGGCTGCAGGTAACGTTGAGGCCGTGCAGGGAGTGGTCGGCCCGCTGACAGGCACAGCCCTTGGGGCACATGCTGGCCGAGGGGAAGCAGATGGCCATGAGCACCAGGCTGTGCAGCAGGAGGCACATGGGGATGGAGCGCGAGAGCCACAGGTCCAGCGGAGTCATGCCGGCCAGCCGTCAGCATAATCCCGCCAAAGCCAGACGAGAGGCCGCTCACGCTGGCCCCAAAGAGGGCGCGGCGGTCACTGCGAGTCTGGGTGCCTCTTGGGAAAGGGTGCACATCGTTCCCATCCTCCACTCAGGCCTGTGTGTGGGAAACAGAGTGAAACGTTACTTACAGTAATAATAAACGGAGCTTTGAAGACATGACTTTTCTCTTTTCTTTTGGGCGATGTACCTTCCTGCGCACGCAGTTAGAAAGCCCAGAGTACATGCCACAGGGGGAAACTCTCTCCCACACAAACCACCATTCTCATCTGCCTGAAGCACCTCAATAGAATTCCAGCCTTTTTCTCTATTACACGATGACATCATCACGTAACACAGTCTAGCCAGCCCACCAACAAGCTTGGCACACATTCAACTCTGGATTAAACTGACACAGCCAACAGTCATGCTGCTCTGGCAATCAGAACAAAGAAGGCGAGCTGACCAATCAGAACACACTGGGCTCACTGGGAGGCAAGCTTTAACAGAGAGTTTCGGACATATATATTGTATTTTGGGAAAAAATAAGTATGTAATTCTATTTCTGTACAATAGATTAAAAATTATGAGAATAATAGATGGCCCCTTTGAAGCAAATAAAAAAAAAAAGTCATTGGGTATACTTAAGAAGTAATTGATCTCAATGCTACACTGTACAGTGCAGGTGTAACTATAGTAGAACAGTAGTACAGGTATAGCACAGCATCTCAATACTACACTGTACAGTGCAGGTGTAACCATAGTAGAACAGTAGTACAGGTATAGCACAGCATCTCAATACTACACTGTACAGTGCAGGTGTAACTGCAGTAGTACAGTAGTACAGGTAAAGCAATGCATCTCAATACTACACTGTACAGTGCAGGTGTAACTGCAGTAGTACAGTAGTACAGGTATAGCAATGCGTCTCCATAGGTGTAACAGGTGTAACTATAGTAGTACAGTACTACAGGTGTAGTAATTGATCTCAATGCTACTCTGTACTGTACAGGTGTAACAGTAGTAGTACATTTACTACACCTATAGTTGAGATGAGCTACAGGTGTAGTAATTCATGACAATACTACACTGTACAGTACAGTTCAGGTGTAACTGTAGCAGTACAATAGTACAGGTATAGCAACGCATCTCAGTACTACACTGTACAGGACAGGTTTAACCATGGTAGTAGAGGACTACAGGTGTAGTAATTCATTTTAATACTACACTGTACAGTGCAGGTGTAACCATAGTAGTACAGTAGTACAGGTATAGCACAGCATCTCAATACTACACTGTACAGTGCAGGTGTAACCATAGTAGTACAGTAGTACAGGTATAGCACAGCATCTCAATACTACACTGTACAGTGCAGGTGTAACCATAGTAGTACAGTAGTACAGGTACAGCAAACTATCTCAATACTACACTGTACAGTGCAGGTGTAACTGTAGTAGTACAGTAGTACAGGTATAGCACAGCATCTCAATACTACACTGAACAGTGCAGGTGTAACTGTAGTAGTACAGTAGTACAGGTATAGCACATCATCTCAATACTACACTGAACAGTGCAGGTGTAACTGTAGTAGTACAGTAGTACAGGTATAACAGTAGTATCATTTACTACAATACTTGACACTGAACAGTGTAGTAGGTGTAAACTGTAGTAATACAGTAGTACAGTAGTACAGGTATAGCACAGCATCTCAATACTCCACTGTACAGTGCAGGTGTAACCATAGTAGTTCAGGTACAGCAAAGCATCTCAGCTACACCGTTACAATGGGCATTGTGAGGAGTGAACATTAACAATGAACATCCAGTAATTATGTCACCTAATGCAATCAGCACAAATCAGCGCCCCACCCCGGCACTCCTCCTGCATTACAGGTCTAGCATCGCTACTGATCTGTTTGTACACTGTGTTATTTGCACTGTCCTATGACCCACTAGGTAAACGCACCGAGGATGTCAGTCTCTCCATTAACATGTGGGCAGAGCGTCTGTGGCTGAGACTATCAAAGCCCCCTTAACGTATAAACCCCCTAACCTACAAGAGTCCCTCACCTGGTGCTTTCTCATGATGCTCACAAATCAGCAGCCTGACAAACAGTCCCATCTGATGTTCAGTAAACGTGCTGAACATCACAATGACTATTTAGTAATAGTAAATTAATTAATGTTGTTCTGCATATATATATATATACATGCTGTTGTGTTGGTGGAATCCTTTGCAAGTGAAGTAAGCCTCAGAGAAGAGTTCGGAAGCTGTTTCAGCAGTTGGCAGAGTTGGAGAGGGATTGTATTGTATGGCACCTGGAAACGAGGTGGTCTTATATGATATGTATTGTGCGCCATACCAGTCATATACTACCATAGCATGCTGTTGGCAGCAGTGGCTGCACCATACAATACTATATATGTATGCGGTGTGTGTATACATATATATATATAAAAACGTATATATATTTTATATATTTTTTTATACATATATATATATTTTATATATATTTTTATATAGACATATATATACATACATGTTGTACATGTGGATGACATATCCTAGCCAAAAATGATTTCAAGCATAATGGATATTCTGACGTTGTTTATATAGGGACTGCTTAAATTATCAGAAATACTTTGCCTTCTGTAATAACACAGCTTACATAATTTATATAAGTTATTCGTTATTAATTAGTCATACGTACAAAATCAAAGCTGATTATAAGGAACAGGAAAGACCTCCTGGCTGTTTTTCTACCAGCGTAATTAAAATTGATCATTTTACAGGCTGTGAATTCCATCATTTTGGACGGTTCATGCTTTGGGAGTATATGAGGCTGAATGAAACAGCGTCCTGTGGGCAGTGTCCTGTGGGCAGCGTCCTGTGGGCAGCGTCCTGTGGGCAGCGTCCTGTGACCACTGATGAAGTACTAGAGCATTACCAACACTGCACTGTGCGGCAGCAGATGAGATATCGCCTCTGACTGTCCATCTACAAGGTGGAGCAGCAAGGTAGGAGTGTCTAATAGAGTGGACAGTGAGTGGACACAGTGTCCAAACACTCCAGCAGCACTGCTGTGTCTGATCCCCTCACACCAGCACCACACGCACTAACACACCACCACCACGTCAGTGTCACTGCAGTGCTGAGAATGATCCACCACCCACATAATACCTGCTCTGTGGTGGTCCTGTGGGGGTCCTGACCGTTGAGGAACAGGGTAATACAGTATACAGAGAAACAGATGGACTGCAGTCTGTATCTGTAGGACTACAGAGTTGTCAGTGGAGCTGATAGACGGCTACATCCAGAGTGAAGCCTTAAAGAGAGCATGTGGGTCCTTTCAGTGGTCATCCATCACTTCGTCTTACAGTAAGGTAGAAATATCAGGTGACACAGCCAACATTAATGACGACTCTGATGCAGTTGCCTTTAACAACATCTTCCAGTCCAGTGGTTCAACTCCCTTGCTCATTAACAAGTCCCGGCTAGTAGAAACCTGGTTCCCAAATACTTAGGTCAAAGGTTAACATATAGGTGTCTTAGCTGATCGAGCATCTATCATCCTGACTCTTTACGAGTGAGACGTTTGACATCTATCATCCAAATCGTCCATGCCGGTCTCAGCCCAGAGCTGCTGGAGACACCGAGCTGCCAGGTTACCAGCTCAGGGACACGAAGCATGATACAGGACTCACGCACAATCGCCAACACTAGCTGGAGGAAAACAACAAGTCAGGTGACAGGTGCGAGGTACAGCAAGCCACGTCTCCTCCCTCCAGATTCGAGCCGAGACACCAAGGCGTGTCCTGGAACAGAGGCCTCAAAGGAGCATGGCGTGTACTCCACAAAGGCGAGGTGAAAATAACTCGGAGACGCTCGCGATTCTGTGAATTCAATTAGCGCTACATGCTAATTTCAGGTGGAGCGCACGCGTGGATGTGTTTCTAACGTCAGAGCCGGAGCTGTTTCTCAGCAGGCTTCCAGATCCAGCTCAGGTGTTGATAATCCACCTCAAGAGTTTACAGGTGCCATTAAACGCATGTTCCCAGTGTCTGATGTTCTACAGAGAAGTGTGTGGTTTTGTTTGGGGGTGGTGGCCAGATGTGGTTCTACACGCGCCCCCACGACTACACCCTATGACTTGGTCCTAGAATGCAACGAGCTGTTTTCCCTTTTTAGGTGAAGCTGTATTCCCTATCTATCCCATCTGTGAAGTGAACAGTGGAACACCCACACACACACACACACGCACACACGCGCACACACACACACACACGCACACACACACGCACACACACACACACACGCGCACACACACACACACACACTAGCGAACATACACCCACACACATGCACACACGCACACGCTTGCGCGCACACACACACAAACACACACTACCGAACATACACACACACACGCACGCACACACACACACACAAACACACACACTACCAAACATACACACACACACACACTACCAAACCAACACACACACACACAAACACACTACCGAACATACACACACGCGTGCGCGCACACACACACACTCACACTACCGAACATACATACACACACACGCGCACACACACACCCACAATACCAAACATACACACACACACACACACACTACCAAACATACACACACACACACTACCAAACATACACACACACACGACCAAACATACACACACACGACCAAACATGCACACACACACACACACACTACCAAACATACACACACACACACACACACAACCAAACATACACACACACACGCACACACACACACACACACACACACTACCAAACATACACACACACACACACACACAACCAAACATACACACACACACACACGCACACACACACACACACTACCGAACATACACACACACACACACACACACACTACCGAACATACACACACACACACACACACACACACACACTACCAAACATACACGCACACACACACACACACACACACACACACACACACACACACTACCAAACATACACACACAGGCACACACACACACTACCAAACACACATACCCACAATAGCGAACATACACTTGCCCACAGCATGTCCTATCCACAGCACCCGGTGAGTAGTTGGAGGTGTTGGAGGTGTCTTGCTTAAGGACACCTCAGTGGTTACAAAATTCTTCCCAAATCGTTCAGTTTTAGATCAGTTAATCTGATTACGTGGTTAGTCCCTCAGTTACAGCCTTCACACTGAAACGCTCAGTCTAGTTTTTCATTCATTCTAAATCTTGGCGTGTTACAGAGAGTGCTGGTGTGCCAGTGGTTGCCTCAACCGTAAAGCACTGATGTCGAACTTCATCAGCCCGAAGCTGCGCCGGTGCTTCATGTCCGGTCGGCCGTGTTCTCAGGGTTGCGTCATGTGTGGACATCTGATACATCGCTACACTGCACTGAAATACAAAATGTGTTTTTCAGGACTGTATCAAAAATGATCGATCCAAGTAGATCATGTACACCTGCCCTAAAGGGGAACTCCATTGAATTTCCAAAAATGTTCTGCATTATGAAACCAAATTCCAAAGCTAGGGGCCATGTATGAGTAGGCTCTGCCCCCCGATCCATCGGTGTAGCAGTGGAGGTTTATGTTATGGTTTCTGATTATGGTATAAGCCCTAAGACAGATCCCTGTGGAACACCAAACTTTACTTTTGTGTGAGTGGATGATTGACTGTTTATATTTACAAACTGATAGGGATCTGAACTATGACAGAGTGTGTTGTTACCTAAAAGTTTTCCAACAGTCTAAAGGTTTTACCCAACTCAGTCTGCTTATTCGATCGTATCAATCTGCAGGTTCAGATCGATCCTGTCATTTAGCCAGTGCGCTTCTATTACTCCATGGCTGGTGGTATAAACTGGTTGGAAAACTTGTTGCTCTTCCACTGGGATCTTTCTGTGGCTGTTACGTTGGACTGCTTCTGTTGTCGCACCACAGCTTGGCTTGACAGGCAATGATTTGCACTGATGGCAGTACAAGCCATGCCGAGGTTCAAGCCTCACCTGGAGCAGGGATTTTGGAGCAGTCGCTGGGGCTGGAGGTTAGGGAACCAGCCTCGTGACCGGAGGGTTGCTGGTTCGATTTCCTGAACCAACAGGTGAAGTGAAGTGCCCTTGAGGGAGGCACCTAACCCCCAACTGGTCCCCGGGTGCTGTGGACAGGACTGCCCACTGCTCCAGGCAGGGGTGTGCTTACTGCCCCCTAGTGTGGCATGTGCATTATTGTGTGTGGCTGTGGGTGTTTCACTGCATGGGTGGGTTAAATGCATTATGGGTGCAAGGGCATACAGCAAATGAACACACTGTAAACGAAAAGCTCCATGAATTCCGGGTTGGATAAAATAGGACTTTCTAGTAATGGTTAGAGAGTCGGCTCCCAAGAACTTTGTCCCCCAGGGGTCTTGTAAGACCTGGATTCAATCCTGTTATAACCTTCAAAGTCCAAACGCACCCCTTAAAACAGAGCTCAGGAAAATTCCCCATGGAAATCCTCGGATCGTATGACTAATGCATGACTGCTGGGTTTCCACACAAGCTGTGGCAGTGAGGGTTTGGATGCTGCATCCGTGCTGCTTTGGAATTAGCATAATTACAACTGTCTGACTGGGAAAAAAACATCACTCGCTGCCTCATATGACAAACATGGCTCAACACTGAAAGTGATTTTCCACAACTCAGCAATCAACACGTTATTCTCCTGCCTGCTGCTCCGCAGCCACACGCAGAGACCATACTTAATGCACAGGCCATCAAGCTAACAGCATAAACCCGTATACCAGCATGCACCAGCATGGAGTAACTGGTATGGGGAAAAGCATAAGTCACAAATAAATCTAACCGTGATATAACATTAGCCCACGGGTTTCACGATTTACGCACAACGGTGTTTTGCATTTTCTATTTTATTTTTAATTTTATTTTATTGAAGTTTTTAGGCTCTGATAATATCCACAATATGTCTAGAAAAGAGCAACAGCGACCAAAACGGTGGACTATCCAGAGAAATCCAGCGTTCCAGGCTGGGAAGGGGGATGTCGACACCTTTCATTCCCTTCCCAAGGAGCTGAACTGCCAGCGGTACATGGTCGATGTTCACCTTAAAGCCAGGCTGAAGTTACTTCCTATCCCAGCTTCTTAATCCAATGGTCCGTTCCACCTTAAATGCAACAGCTTGCACATCCACCAGAATGTACTTGCGGCACCATTTAAGGTGGAACGGGAAATGAGTGAAACAAGCTGGAGAACAGGAAATGAACGCTTCAGAGGAAGTTCTGCCAGGAAGACTCCAAGGCTACCTCACTCCACCATTCACTACCCTGGCCTATCGCTATGTGCCGACTGTCCTTAAACGGATTCCACTTACGCTCATGTGTTGATGCTTTCAGGTGCCTACGCTCTCATCATTCCTCCACGCTCCTAACACCAGTCTGGCCCCGGGCTGGGGAGTAGGCTCCGCCCCTGCCGTCCATATCCAGATAGATGGCACTATGCCAAAGACTGCTTATTCCTTAAAACTGTCATCCTTCAAACAGTACACCTTATAGAAGATTAAGATTGAAGAGAGGAGCAGCTCCACCCTAATTAGCATCCCAACCCCAACAGCAGCCTGTAAGTAGCAGCCATGCTGTGTGGTTGTATCCATGTTTGCCGGTTGGAGCAGATCATCCTGAACTGAGAGTTCCATAGTGAGGATCAGCTTTAACCTACTGTGTGTTGACGTCCAGATGGAAAGCCAGTAGCTAGCATAGGTGATGTTAGTGACTAGCAAACTAACTAGCATAGCTAATTTATTCATATGAGGGCGGAGCTTGGCTCATTTTATTTTCCTGACCGTGTCTATTGTGACCTGAGGCTTCTGTGTGATCATCTCGGAGGCACTCTGTATGTTGAAATCGATTCTTCGATGGATGCCTCTAACAAGATACCCACCCCCTCAACCCCCCCAGAACAAATGACCCCTAGAACTTATCAGCGATATGTATAAAAGCTCGGCCTTTTCAGCACCGCACCCTCTTCCCACTGTCTTCTGCTCAAGATGCCCTGTTCCACCACTGACACTGGTTTCCTTAAAGACGGAGACCCTGGGAAGAGACCACCATGTGCATTTCTGGCATGTATGAAAACCATTACACCATTAAATTGGCCTTCTATCAGAAATGGATAATCTGCCTCCACCTTTCAGCACATGACTGTCTGTGTATTTACTATATATGGGTCTGTTAGAGGGAATCTGCGTATACGCGTGTGCGCTGAAGGCCCCGGTGGGCCAGCTCGGCCCGAGTCCCAGGCTGATATGGCGTTATTTGCTCAGCTGGTCCCCTGTTTTAACAGATACAGCCTGCTGTGACTCCAACTTGGATGTGATTTGACTGTGTGCGAGAATATGCATGTCCTCTGTGCAGCTTTCTCCGTGCCAGCTATTAAACTCAGAGCGACACCAGAAAGACCAGAGCTGAATATCGTCACTGTCCAAAGAAAAACAAGTCTCTCCAAAACGGCAACTTCACAGGAGAAGCCAAAAACCCGATTGAATTTGAATGTAAGTCAATGGAACCAGATGTTTTTCTAAGCCTGTTTTGGATATTTCTAGTGATCCATTCCTCATGAAATGTCCCAGCAATGTAAACAGTGGCTCATGTGATCAAATGATGCCAAAAAATAAAAATCTACGAAAATGGAGATGCATAGTTTTCACTGGACAGCGACGACATTCAAAGTCATTCAAATGTGAAAGCACTTCAACGCCTATGTGGTCAATCATCGGGAAAGATTGGGTACACTTACAGCAGGCTTCGTGATGAGGTTACATGTTAAGTTTGTAATTTGCTGGACATGGGTTACCTCAAACTTGGTGGGCTGAGGAAGCACCAACTAGTTAACAAGCCAGACGTCTCTGCATTCATAGGCATTGTGGAGGTTCCCAATGGTGTCCTGTGATAATCCATCCCATGCAGCTTGAACATCCTCACACAGTTCCTGCAGATGGTGCGGTAGGGGTGAAGGTGGAGTGACACCAGGCCTTCTGGACGTGTGACGCACGACAGCAATATTTGTGCTGACCACGGTGCCTCCACACGCAGGTTCGTTGGGCGTCTCCACCAAGACTAAAGCGGGACTCGTCACTGAAGATGACCCGCTGCCATTCTGAGTCTCTCGATGACAGTCTGGTACGACACCACTGCAGTCTTTGGTGACGGTGACATGGTGTTAAGGACAGCCGTGGTAACGCAGCATGTAGTCCTGTGTGGTGCAGCCGTCTGCCAATGGTGCTGCACTAACAGGATGACACATGGAGGACACCGCTGCTCGCTGTATGTCTGCAACTGTGGCTGTTGGGTCAGTCAGGTACAGAGATAAGACCTGAAACTTGAATCATTGGCGTGTCTCACAATGTCAAACCTCCCCACCAACTTTCATTCCTGTCGGTTTATCCCTTCTGGGTGAAGCTATTCCTTCCGAAGAATTCATAGAGACATGGTGGCACAAACAAACCAAAACGTTCACCCATCTAACTCTGGTGCTCCAACAGTTGGTTGGTGGTCCAAATGTTGGTTTATGTGTCAGCCTGGTGGCTTAGCTCAACTCCACACAGTTCTAGACGTGTATTTGAGAACAGACCCAGTAATAAATCATCAGCACGACCCATGTTAGTTTCTCATTACAAGCCGACAAGTAAGGTGGATAATCGTCCTGTTCGTCCACTTTAGGCTGTAGCGTTAACCGTTGTAAACAATAAACAAGAACAGACATTTAAACTGGTCATCAGAATCATTTCTATTCTAATTAATCATCAGCTCAACTGTGTAAATCATAACAGCAACTCTGTTCACACACACTCCCAACACCTTTAGTGCATGTTTTATTTAGAAAGGATTTTGCCGGATCCTAAATACGAAGGAACTAGTCTTGGGGCAGGCGGCATGACTCCAGCTCATTAGCCAGAAGAAGGTGGGCATCATGCTTACTGCTGGGTGTTTATCTTATCACTGCTGCCCAGCCAAAAGGTACACTCAAACGAGGAGGCACAGAGCTCCAACAGACCAGTCCCACCCATCCCTCTTCAGACCGGGAGTGGAAATGATCTCAGCTGATATCCAGCATCCAACATCCAACTTGCTGCTTTATCTGACTCTCGAACACTGAATACTTCTTTGGCCTGGGCCAATGTCTTGACCATGGCATCACTCGGTTGCTTGAAATGTGGACCATGTTTCTAGTAAATCCAATTAAAGATGCTTTTTAGTGTTTGTACAGTTTTAAGTATGTAGGCCTTTTCTTTGCACTGATATACTGAAAAAATGGAAATATAATATACTGGTATAAATATATATATATACAGGGGTTGGACAATGAAACTGAAACACCTGTCATTGTAGTGTGGGAGGTCTCATGGCTAAATTGGACCAGCCTGGTGGCCAATCTTCATTAACTGCACATTGCACCAGTAAGAGCAGAGTGTGAAGGTTCAGTTAGCAGGTAAGAGCACAGTTCTGCTCAAAATACTGCAATGCACACAACATTATGGGTGACATACCAGAGTTCAAATGAGGACAGACTGTTGGTGCACGTCTTGCTGGCGCATCTGTGACCAAGGCAGCAAGTCTTTGTGATGTATCAAGAGCCACGGTATCCAGGGTAATGTCAGCATACCACCAAGAAGGACGAACCTCCACCAGCATCACGTAGTGACCTGGCCACTATCCTGCAAGAAGAATGGCTTAAACTCCCTCTGACCACTGTGCAGGACGCAGTATATGTCGTTCCCAAGACGAACTGACGCTGTATTGGCCTCAAAAGGAGGCCCTACACCATACTAATAAATGACAGTGGTCTAAAACCAGGTGTTTCAGTTTCATTGTCCAACCCCTGTATATGTGGTGTATGTATGTATCATTTTATTTTCAGTTAGTTCAGGTTAGTTATGAGGTGGTGAAGCAACTTGGTAAACGACTGGCTCCAACAAGGTCTGTATTCGCAAGGGCACACTACTATACTGCACACTGGATACTACAGTAGTATGGAAATATTCTATAGTCCTCCATATCCTGGATGCATAGCTCTCTTCTGAATCGAGTTCCAAACTGTCGGAATGACTGTTATGTGGGCTCCACGTTTCCAGTCCTGACTCTGGATCAGCATAAAAACTATATTTAAAGTGAGGCTCCTGACATTTCACCTGAGTGCCATCTCCCCAAAGGCTCCAGTCAAATAAAGGACTGCATATCTTAAAAGAGCCCGGCGAAAGTGGCGTTTTCACGGAAGCAGACGTTTTTTGATTTTCCCATTCGTCAGACCTGATCTGCCATGTAACGTAGAGGAGATTTCTCAATCTAACCTGTGTGCTTCTGTACTTGGGGATGATCACACAATCAAGGCCAATCTATCCCAACTCTGAAGAAAGACTAAATTGGTCTGCTGTTGCTGGAGCTCTGCGGCGGAGGTTTCATCAGCCGTTCCATGGTAAATCTTTGCCTTGGCTTTTCCTCGGAACCTCAAAAGGCAGAAAGGGTTTCTGGAATGTTATTTGCTAATTGAAAAATCAAGAAAAGGAATTTAATATTAAGGTCCACTTAATACAGTGGCCAAACCAAACAGCACAGACTCTTTATCTGTGGTTCTACATATAAAAGCAATGATCTGATCAGATATGTAAACAGGCATTACCAGCTGCATTACACTATGAATATGCCCATATGCAAATATCCAATATTTAGCACATCTATATTTGCCAGTGACAATACAGATTAGGTTATACTATAGTATAGTATAGGTTATACTACACAACATTTATTCTATATATATATATATATATATATATATATATATATATATATATATATATATATATATATATAAAACATATGTGTGTGTATATATATATATATACACACACAATCATTTATGTTTGTTTGGTTAATTTTTGTCAAATTTAAACAAATACGCAAATGCATGCCACTACCATACATTTCTATTATTAAAGATATAGATACCACATATTTTTGTATACTGCATATTTATATTTGGCAATAAGACTACAGAAGCATTTACTATTACAATTATTGCTAAGAAGGTTCATTCTATAGGGCTACAAATGTAATATATAAATATACAGTATATATAGTTTTTTTTATTGTGAAATTTATTTAGCTGTTTCAGCATTAACTATCAGCTACAAATATTTGTCAAATGTGTACAATACTCAATTCATACCACTACCATGCATTTCTACTATTAAAGATAAAGCTAAACAAAATCAAGTTTTTGCAAAAACAATGGGCCAATTCACCAACCGTTCCTACAGTTTTTATAAAGATTCCAACTTTCATCAGTGTTTCCTTATTTGGGAATTATTCTTAGGAATATACAGAATGTAGAAACTCTGAGCACAAAATCTGATCAGTATTAGAGACGGATCCAGTGGCCTAAATCAGTCAAAGTAAAAGATAAGATAAGAGATAAGATAATCCTTTATTGATCCCACAGTGGGGAAAGAACAGAAGTGTCAGGAAATATACAAATAATAAATAAGATCTATATATACAATAATTCTATATATAAATATACAATATACAATAATATTGAGTTTTTAACTAACCCTAACCCTAGTCGAAATGGACTATTGTAGAAATAGACTACTGTAGAAATGACTACTGAGGACAGCAGATGTTATTCATGCACTATACAAAAGTACCTTCATATAAAGCAACTTGAGCAAAAGTACAAAAGTACTTCAGTGGCCCGATATTTAATTGATTATTATTATTTTTTTAATTATATATTTATATTATAAATAAAATGCTGAAGCCGGACCGGTCGAGACGTGATCAATCACAAAGCGGTACAGAGAAACGTAGATTCCTTTACTCACTAATATACATGAGTGGAAGTAAAAGAATTACCATTAGAAACACTGTGCACATGTGCTTGAGTAAATCCAAACCAGATATCTCCCCCCTCTGGTAATTATATGGAAATCATAACACCATCGGGGAAATGTGCCCGCTATAAATACGGATCAGTAACACTCGCACAAGCAATTGAATCTGGATCCTGATGAGATTGTTCACTGCGATAATTCCGCAGAAGACAATCGCATGCCGTCCAAACCTGGTGCACCTCCTCGGAGGGACGTTCCGTTTGATGTGAGAGACTCGATTCAGAAGAAAACTTGTTTTTCTAGCCCTTCCTGAACATCAAAGCACAATTTAATGAAGATTAAAGCAAATTAGTGTCTTTTATTTTAAGGTCCTCCCACAGAGCATCTAAAAATCCAGCATGCAATCAACTCCATCCATCAGCTTTAAGCCTGGACCACCCATGTCCTCCCAAACGTCTAAACAAATCTAGACGGAATGCCACACACTTTCTGGGGTCACATGATAAATCATATCTGATCACTTTCCACAATCAACTGGTCGTTAAGAGCTGCCTAACGAACGACGCCAACTGGGCCGGAGCCATGTGATTAGACTGGAGGGAACAAAGCATCAGGAGCCCAGTAACTGCTCCCCAGCGCTGGCTGGAGCTCCGCCCTCCCAGACAGACAGCAGCCGGGGACAGCCAATTACAATCCACGTACATGTAGGCAGCTCAGAAACCACTCCAGCGTTACTCCAACACATAGGACTACTTAGTATGTCTTAATAATGAGGACGGTTATCATAACCATGACATAACATCTCATAACATGAAGGACATTCTCCTGGGACATTGTTATGAGATGCTATGTTATTATAATGGGGCACTAGGACTTCATAATAAGCAGGTAAGTCTCTATTCTGAGATGCTACTTCATAATTCTGAAGCAGAAAGTCATAATTATGGCATAGGTATAAGCGCTTATTATTATGACAATGACTTAACTATGAGATAATATCAGTACTATGAGATAACACGTCATAATTATGGAAGCAGTAAATAAAAAGGTAGTAATTATGGCAGTAATGTCTTAATTATAAGATACTAAGTAGTAATTATGAGATATTAAATCATAGCATGTTGTAATTATGATTGATAATATATTATAATAAGATACTATGTCCTAATTATGAGACAGCAAGGCATAAGTATGAAGTTTGCATAATTGTAGCAAAGTTGTAAGCTGTTATTATTATGACACTGACATAATTATGAGATAATATCAGTACTATGAGATAGCAAGTAATAATTATGGAAGCAGTAAATAATAGGTAGTAATTATGGCAGTAATATCTTATAATTAAGATACCAAGTAGTAATTATGAGATATTTAATTATAGTATATTGTAATGATCAACTAATGGTTATATATTATAATGAGACAATATGTCATAATTATGAGACAGCAAGGAGTAAGTATGAAATAGCAGTTCATAATTGTAGCAAATTTGTAAGCTGTGGTTATTATTGTGGGAAAAACATAATTATGAGATAATATCAGTACTATGAGATAACAAGTCATAATCGTGGAAGCAGTAAATAAATAGGTAGCAATTATGGCAGTAATATATTTATTATAAGATATTAAGTAGCAATTATGAGATATTAAATCATGGTATATTGTAATGTTCAACTAATGATAATATATTATTATGAGACACTATGTCATAATTATGAGACACCAATGCGTAATAATGCAGTTCCTAATTATGGCAAAGTTATAAGCTGTTATTATTATGGCAAAGACATAATTATGAGATAATATCTGTACTATGAGATAGCAAGTCATAATTATGGAAGCAGTAAATAATTAAGTAGTAATGTCTTAATTATAAGATACTAAGTAGTAATTATGAGATATTTAATCATAGTATATTGTAATTGTAATTATGAACGATAATATAATGAGATACTATGTGATAATTATGAGATACTAAATATGAGATGATAATGTTGTAACTATGTAATTGTAAGTCACTGTAAGTTATTATTATGAGATAGCAGGTCATAATCCTGAAACAGTAGAGTCAGAATTATGTCAGTAATTCATTTTTAGGGGATACCATGTGATATACTTAGGAGTAATTATGAGATAGTATTGTAATTAGGACATTTGAGTTATATATTATAATTTATTATTATGGGATAATAAGTCATAGTTACCAGATAATAGGTTGTACTGGCAAAGCCATAATTATGATGTACTAAGATTTGTCATTGTGAGATCCGAAATTATAATTAACAGTAATTTATTATTATGAGATATTAAGTAGTAATTATGAGATGAAATAATAGGTTGGAATTATGAGATAGCTTTTAAATGACAAAACCTGCTGTCCTGTAATAAAGATATCATAATTATGAAAAAGCAAATCATAATTATGAGACAGGAACTTATTATGAGAAAACAATTATTGTAATTATGAGATACTAGCTCATACTTATGCGACATGACTTCATCATTACATGACATGATCTCGTTATTATGACAAAATTATAAAATGCGAAGTCCGAGTTATAAGATAATAATGAGATACTAGATTATACTAATAATTAGATAGTAAGTTATCATTATGACAATAATTTATTTTATTTTATTTAAATAAAATACTAGAAGTAATTATAAGATACAAAGTCATAAGTAAATAAATATTAAACATATACGTTATTGTAACATCACCATTTTTTATTAGATAGTACATCATAATTAAATAGTAAGTCATAATTATGAAATGGTATGAGACGTTATGAGACAGGAAATCATAATTGTGAGACAGGATGACGTTATTATGAAATAACGAGTCATAATTATGAGATGTTAGGTCATATTAGTAAGTCGCATGTGAGATCAATTGTTATTACAAAATACTAGGTTGTAATTATGAGATATGGGAAGTCAGAATTACGAGACAGTAAGTTATTATGAGATAGCAAGTTACACTTATGAGCCTAAAAGTCATAATTAGGAAATATGATCTCATAACTATAATTACATAATAAGTCATAATTATCACATAGCAAGTCACTAGGAGAAGATACTAAGTCCTGATTATCATATTGGGTCTGCATTTTATGAAATAGTAAGTCACTATTATGACATAATAAGTCAGAATTATGACCCTGTATCTCATTTCATGTGAACAAAAAGTCACTATCACAAGTAACTAAGTTATGATTATGATAACTTATATGATATTGTTATGATATAATAACTCATAATTTGGACACTGTAACTCATTTTATGAAATAGGCAGGCACTGTTATGACATAATAACTCATAATTAGGACACTGTATCCCATTTTATGAAATAGGCAGGCACTGTTATGATATAGTAAGTCATAATTATGACATTGCATCTCATTCGGATAATACAGGAAGTCGCTATTATGACATGTCAGAATTATGACACTGTATCTCATTTCATGAGAACAAAAAGTCACTATCACAGGTCACTAAGTTATGATAATAATAACTTATATGATATTGTTATGACATAATAACTCATAATTATGATACTGTATCCCATTTTATGAAATAAGCAGGCACTGTTATGACATAACTCATAATTAGGACACTGTATCTCTTTTCATGAGAACCAGAGTCACTATCACAGGTCACTAGGTTATGATCATGATATTGTACCTCATTATGAAATAGACATGCACTATTATGACATAGTAACTCACAATTAGGACACTGTATCCCATTTTATGAGGTAGGAAGTCACTACTATAAGACACAAGGTCATAATTATGGGACACTTTTTTCATTATTGTGACTCAAAGACTACATGTATACACTAACTGGCTACATGCTTCCCAGTGGTGGAAA
>JAMWET010004001.1:57500-75000 GCA_024036415.1 Prochilodus magdalenae | reverse complement strand
ACATCATTTTCACATGAATAATATATATGACATCAGCACAACTACTGTCTACTGGTTCACTCACTATTAGCCATAATTGGAAATGTCAAATTCTAGCGATGCTCGTGACGGATCTAGACCATGAAATAGCACCATTGCTGTGTTTCACTGACAAATTTATTAAATACCTGTATCACTTAATCATAATTATCAACATCATCATCATCATTAGAGAGAATAAATAAGACATAAAACATCTTTCACATAAACAAACACTTAGATTAGCCTAAGGTTCTGCTTGCCCGGGCTGTTTCGATAGAGTGAAACGAACAACAGACATCTGAAAACACACAAATGCATAGAAGTAGTCCTATTGAATAACAAGAGACAACAACTACAACTTGTCTATCTCTGTTTTTGTTTTTTGTTTTTTTGTTTTTTTTTTAATGTACAAAGTCCTAAATATTTTTCGATCTGTATTCATGATGTCCAAGAAGGGCTGTATAAAAATAAAGACTCCACAATGCTGAGTTGCAATATACTGTATATATAGACATTTGGCAACAACCGGACACTTTGACCAAAACTGGTGATGTTACACGTAGACATCAAGAAGAGAAAGGAAAGGTAAAAGCCAGTCTTAGAAATCTCTGCTGTGTGGGACAGACATCTACGCCAGTGGTAAAGGGGCAACGACGTATCGGTTCTACTTTAATGCACCCCTGCTGGTGGTGCGTGCTGTCCAGTGTGGGGAAAACGGGGCGATCTGGATCGTTTCAGGCATCTTGGTAAGTTTGACTTTGAACTTTTCTTTTTCCAGGCTCTGCCGACCGTAACCAAGCTGGGTCATCTTTGTCATTGCTTCGTTAAAAGGCAAATGAGAGGCCGGTCCCAGTCTTTAGGGGGTACAGTCTGTTCTCACTGATGATGCTGTGTTTTGTAGAACCTCACCAAACAGAAGAACCCCAGCAGTTCATTTTCTGGATCATTTGATTTGGGTTTTAGTTCCGCTCATGGGGGTACAGTTCCTCCTGTCCAACACTGCTACTTCGTTTACCATGCAGACGACAATAAAGACAATGATTCTGACGTTACAGCGAAGTGACAGTTCCTCCGGCGCTCATCCTCTGGAGTTGTATCTCAAGAGTCCACTCAACACAAGCCTCCAAGACAGCTCCTCGTCCACAGTCATCAAAATTGGCTGTGATCCACCTCGTCCAGCCAGGACGCCGGGCTGGCTGGGAAGTCCGGGTACCCCCCGCTGCTTCCGGTTGAAATATCTGAACTGGGGCCGTTACCACCACCCACCATCCGCACAGCTGGACCCATCCCTGGACCCCCACCGCCCTGGCCCACCATGGAAAGGCCAGAGTCTGGGTAGACCAAGCTAGAAATGAGGGGCTGTTGCCTGGGGATGGCTTGTAGGGAGCCTGGGGACTGGGGAAGGCCATAGGGGCTGTTAGATCGGAGGTCATGAAACTGGTCCTGGGATTGTAGAACAGCTCCATGATCTAGAGGAAAAGGAGCGTGAGGTCCACCCTGCCGGCCCAGAGCCGGGGAACCGTCACTCAGACTGCTGTAGATGCCGTTAGAGTGGCCCAGATCAGACATGGGAGGTTCATCTACACAGACAAAAACAGACACATGGTTTTATGTTTATGCATTATTGTGTTATTATGTTAATTTTCAACTGATTGTAACAAATTCTGCTATAAAACAAGACAGTGGAAGGATTCGCGGGTGAATCATGGAGCAGCAGACGGACCTGTATCTGTAATTGTAAACCTACAACCTACATGGTCAGGGTCTCTGGCAAAATGACCCCAAGCGTAGATACAAGGTTAGGGTGAGTCGACCTTATAACCTCTCTATATCAGTTATATTATCACTTATCATATCATACACACATACACACACATACACACACCCTAACACACACACACACATACACATACACACACACCCTAACACACACACACACACACACACACACACACAAACACACACACACACACACACACACACACACACACAAATACACACACACACACACACACAAATACACACATTAACACACAAACACACACACACACACATGCACACACACACACACACACACACACACACACACACACACACACACACACCCTAACACACACACACACATACACATACACACACACCCTAACACACACACACACACACACACACACACACAAATACACACACACACTAACACACACCCACACCCACACACACACACTAACACACAAACATACAAACACACACACACACACACACACACACAAACACACACACATACACACACACACAAATACACACACACCCTAACACACACACAAATACACACACACATACATACACACACACCCTAACACACACACACACAAATACACACACACACTAACACACAAACACACACACACACACACACATACACACACACACACACACACACACAAATACACACACACACGCACACACAAATACACGCACACACTAACACACACACACACTAACACACACACACTAACACACAAACACACGCACACAAACACACACAAACACACACACACACACATACAAACACACACACACTAACACACACACAGACACACACCCTCATATAAAGGTTTTTTATCATATAGGTTTTTTCCAAGTTTTTTTGGGATATATTAATTTGCGTATTCATCCAGAAAAATAAACACAATTTAAAAAATTATGCAAAAAAATTCAAAGTTTTAAATAGTTTTTAATTTATGACATAATTTGTAATTTGTGTTTTTATATCTAAATGAATAGACTAATTAAAAAATCCCCAAAAAGCTTGAAAAGAACCTGTTCTATAAACACTAACTAAAGTAACGGTATTAAAGTATTATCATTAAATCTTTATGTGCTGCACCTTGGGATGGAGAGTAACACAGTTTCAATCCTCTGTATGCTGTTAAAATTGAAATACTGACAATAAAACTACTTGACTAAAGTTTTGGAGATACAAGGTTTTGTCCAGACACCAGCGACACATCTGCGTCCTACAGAGCTCCATACATGATACATGATCAATACATACATGATCAATAAGGATATATGATGTACAAGACTGACTCAGATTCAGCCCCTTAACTGACAGCTCTGTACCTGTAAAGGAAACCTCGGCATCGCTGTCCATGCCCTCCTCCTGGATGCTGTCTTTGTCAGATTTGGAGCTGCCCCTTGACCTCTTCATGTTCCGAAAGTACTGTCCCCACCTCTGGCGTCCTGCGTCCTTCTTCAGTCTCTTCTCTTTCGCCCTCCGGTTTTGGAACCACACCTGTGGCAGAGAGAATCAGCTATCAGCGTGTGCTGTGCATTTCCAGCGCTTCCTGTTTGACCTTATTCTTATTAGACGTTATGAAACGTATCCCTGGAACAATGAAAGCTGTACACTGGACTCCAAAGTGTCTGTGAGATCGTCGAGAACAGATTCATTTTCCAGGTTCTGTGGGGCATCCTTTTCCTAAACACTGTGTCAGATTGAAGCAGCGGGGAAGAACATAACGGAGAGACTCCTGCTGCCCCGGAGAGATTTATCGAGGACCTAATTAACTCACAGACAGCTACAAGTTGTCCTCAACCCCAGCAGCAGACGGGGTACACTGAAAGCCACCAGTGAGGGCAGAGATAATGATACTGAGGAGGCTTAAGTGTTCAGTAAAGGGCAGAATTACATCGGTACAGTGCTTTAACCCCTTATTATTCACACACGTTCAGAACCTAAAAACCCATTTTCAGTAATTACATGACAAAAAAACTAATTTATATGCATTATATAATATATATTATATATTTTACTCATTTATATGCATTAATAATGCAGATAGCAGAATATTATGGATTGCTAAGACTGTTTTTAAATGTAAATACATATAAATAAATAAAAAGTTGATATTTTACGGCCTTTAACATTCATGGAAGTCCTTATCTTAAAGCTCATTCTTGGATTACTGGACGTTAAGGACACGTTTTTGGACAAATAGTCCATTTATTGTACACAGAACAGCCATAACACATCCGAAACTTCATTTTCCAGCTACATGGAAAATGGAAACGTGCAAAACATTATATTATAAACGAGTAATAGAACATTTCAAGCCATTAAAAGCACTTTGTAGTGTGAAAATCTGCTTTATGAAGCCACCTCCTCAGTGAACAGTATAAGCTACATGTAAATGAATCCCATTAAATGATGCGTCTAAGTGTTTCGGGTCAGGCAGTGCCTTTTTCTTGCTCTCACAATGGTTTTCGTAATGGTCAACTTTTCACCTTCTGCCCGTTTAGTGAGTAATGGACACTAGGAGCTCTTCCACTTTAGGCCTAAGTGTCCTTGCGAATGCATAAATTATTATATATGGCCACAGTAGGGTTTTTTTCCTGGTGGACAATATGCAAGCCTCGCCTTTTAGTATTGTTAACGAGCTCGGCCCATTCTCTCCGCTCTCTCCGCTTCACTGGGCTCCATCTACTCGTAAATTAATACAACCCAACTGCAGCAGTGTCCCTGCTCGCCTCTCCTAATTATTAACTGTATGTAAAGTTATTGATGTGCTGTGTTGGCGACCCTCGTGTCTGTTTTACAGTACATGGTGATGAATCGGGATGTTTTGCTGTGTACATGGTTGGTGAGTTGCACTTCACTAAGCCACACTTCAGCCACACTCTGGGCCCATATCCTCATGTAACTAATTGACCCTGAATAATTTTAAGTGGCTTTCAGGAAACACAGACATCCAATATCCATACAACTATACATACATCACAAGGTATATACATAATGGACTATACTCTTATTCATCAAGCAGTCTGGGATGGTTTTCCATAATGCAGGCTTTAGAAATATTGGGTAACATTTATTACTGGTTTATATGTATTAACCATCAGTGGGTAGACAGGATATGCTTGCTAAGGTATCACTATATCACAAAGCTGGAATCGCAAGTGTTTTTTTTTTTTTATTTTTTTATTAATAATTTGAAAGTACTTGTTTCCTTTGACATTGTGGGTAAATTTTATGATGGAAATAAAAAGGCCTATAATTGAAAAATTGAAGAATGTCTGGCTACGCTGAAAGTAAAGTGGGGTTTTCTACTCATACAGGAAGGCAGCAGGATTGATATGTATATATATATATATTTATGTGTGTGTGTGTGTGCGTGTGTGTGTGTTTGTGTGTATGTGTGCTTGTGTGTGCATGTGTCTGTGTGTGTGTGTGTGTGTGCGAGTATATTTGTGTATGTGTCTGTGTGTGTTTGTGTGTACGTGTGTATGTGTGTGTGTGTGTGTGTGTTTGTGTGTATTTGTGTACGTGTGTGTGTGTGTGTGTGTGTGTGTGTTTGTGTGTATTTGTGTACGTGTGTGTGTGTGTATGTGTGTGTGTGTGTGTGTGTGTGTGTATGTGTATGTATGTATGTGTGTGTCTGTGTGTGTGTGTGTGTGTGTGTTTGTGTGTACATGTGTGTGTGTGTGTGTGTGTGTGTGTGTGTATGTGTATGTATGTATGTATGTATGTGTGTGTCTGTGTGTGTGTGTGTGTGTGTGTGTGTGTGTGTTTGTGTGTGTGTGTGTATGTGTGTAACTTACATTACGAAGAGAAAAACGTATTTTAGTTAAAGGAGAAAACATTAATTCCAAGTAATTTTGTATCATTTATATTCATTCAAAAATGTATGATGAGATATAAATGACAATTGTACTGAAGAAAGTCAATGTAAGTTGAACCAATAATTTGGGACCGTTAGGTTTTGTCTACTAATCATAAAAGAATATATGTATATATTTATGTTTTGTGTTTTTGTGTTTTCATGTGTTTTGCATTTTTGTGGTTTTATGTTTTAGTGTTTTTGAGTTTTTGCATTTTTGAGTTTTTTGCGTTTTTGTGGTTTTACGTTTTTGCGTTTTTGCATTTTTGTGTTTTTGCGATTTTGTGTTTTTGCGGTTTTGCATTTTTGTGTTTTTGCATTTTTGCGCTTTTGTGTTTTTGCGATTTTGCATTTTTGCGTTTTTGTGTTTTTGCGGGTTTTGCGTTTTTGCGATTTTGTGTTTTTGCATTTTTGTGTTTTTGCGTTTTTGTGTTTAGGGCAGCATGATGCATATGTAAAAAGTGAGGCAATAAGCAGATAAAGGAGCCAGAGAGCAGTGATGTTGATTTACCTGCACCACCCTCATGTCCAGGCCTGTCTCTGAAGAGAGCTGCTCGCGGACGTGCCGGGCCGGTTTGGGTGAGTTGTTGTAGGCGTTCTTCAGGGTCTCCAGCTGTTTGGCCGTGATGGTGGTGCGTGGCCTTTTGGCTGTGGAGTCGGCCTCTGTGGATATAATAAAAACAATAACAGCTTTTATTTATATAACACTGTTATTTTAGTTATCTCAGAGTCCTTTTAATGAAAGTACAGCATTATTACAGTATTGGTCATAAACACACACCAACATGTCTAATATATAGGAGTGTTGAAGTTGTGCCTCAACAGGTTTATCCATACAGTAATCATAGAGATAATACTTTTGCTAATACTTTTATGATTATATTCTATGTAACTAATAACCAGTAAAGCATACAAGGCCATAGAACATCCTGTACTGGGTATTTGTCCTGCTACACAATGATATTTATTTAAATACAAACATTCAAGCATAGACCTACATGTGAATATTGATATCACATATTTTATGCATAGGTGTTAATATATGAATGCTGTTGAAAACATACAAATTTAATTTCTTTTAGAAATATCTAATAGAATTATTCACTATCAGCTACAAATGATTCCATCTACTATGAATAATTTTAGTATCTAGTTTGAATTTTTCTGTATCTATTAGAATCTACTTTGAATAATTCAGTTATATATAAATTATGTGTATGAATGATTCAGTCTCTACTATGAATTATTCTGTACGTATTTATTCAGTATCAATTAAGAATTATTCGCATTATCCAGTACAAATTTTCCATAATCACCACATAACAAATATAAACTGTGTTTAGTTTTATACACATTCCAAAAACTGAAGTCCAATATTGTTCTATGCTCTGTTGGAGCTGAGCAGGCGTATTTATTCTGATTAATGCTGACAATTCAAAAACATCCCAGCATGCTTTGCATGTGGACATATTCCAGGTCATATGAATCAATGCTAAGGAATAATCCTGTGTAAATCATGAATCTTAAATTTTTGAAAGATTTTTTTTTTATTCAATTGTTTGCAAACAACTATTATTTATTGGAAATAAACAAAATAATAAATCATAATAAATAATTAATTAAACTGTAAAATAAATTCTGTCAGTTTGGCCTTAGTTCCTGTTGTAGCAAGAATCTAAACATCTAAACTAGTTTTATTCAATTTTATATTTATATGTTTTTTTAGACATTTAATATTTACATATTTTATATACTTACACTATACTTATACTTAAAAAATAAACATATACATATATATAATAAAAAACATATACATATGTATAATATATAAATTCAGTAATTGTAGTGTGTGTGTGTATATACATATATATATATATATATATATATATATATATATATACACATATATATATATATATATATATATATATATATATATAGTCCATAGTTCATAGTATATAGTCCATAGTTCATGAATATATATATATATATATATATATATATATATATATATACACATGTATATGTGTGTGTACATATACATATACATGGGGCTATATATGTATATATATATATATATATATCAGCAGCAGGCTGGGACTCTATACATGCATATAGCCGACGCAGTGGAGAAACAGAACTATGGACTGAAGTTGTTGAAACTGGAGGCCCTGTTGTGTTCTGCTGGTATGGACTGGATTCTGATGAATGGTCTGACGGCCCAGTTCACCGGTATCTGGCCTGTTGGCAGAATTGCACCACACCACAGAACGTTCTAGCTGCTGATGCATTAATCTGTCCCCGCAGTGGCCGGGTCTATATATCAGGCACCTCCTGCTCTACAAGCCTCATCTCTTTCTGAAACACCATTTGTATGGCTCCTGGAAGCGTGTATGCATTGTGCTGACTGTTATCGATTCGGAGGCTGGCAGTGTGCAATTAGCTCCGCTGGGTCAAACGCTTATAGATGACCTCATGACCAGGAAGATTAAGTTCACAATTAAAAGCGACCAATCTATATGAGGTCATCAGATTAAAGAAGTTAAAACAATTAAATGGCTGGGGTGGAGCTGCTCTTAATGTCAAACTAAATGGTCTTCAGGTAGAGCACATCAGCAGCAGGCTGGGGAAAAGGAAGAAGGCCTGTGTGAAAGTATGGGGACTTTCGGTCAGAACTTCTTCTGCTGATGTGAAATGAAAGTAGACTCACCGGAGCAGGAAGGATACTGTAATGTACCAGTGGCCTTTTTTTGGAAGTTTAAATATTTGAAAAAAATAAAATCTTCCCAAAAAGCAGCAGGTAATCATTTTTCAATTGAAGAGAAAAAAAATGGCAGTGATTTTATAATGTTTTTTTTTATATATAATTTTTAATAATAACTTTTAATAATAATTAAAAAAAAAATTAAATATTGATCCTAATTCATGTAATTAATGCAATAGTGGCCAGGTCAGGTACTCATGACCTTGACCTTTCTGTGCATAGTTTAGATCATGTGACTGAATAAATAAGTAAAAAAAAAAGTCAATAAATAAATAAATTAATTATTTAATTAGTTTGTGGGACTATGAGACTATGTACTAGACACTGATGGCAAACCTTTATGTTGTCATGTTCATAAATTACTTTTCAACTTATATAATAATTCTAAAGTTTAGATTGACCATATTTGGTAATATAACATAATGATCTGATGTGTTTATATAGGTGTTAGTGTTAGTTTATATTAATAATAATACAAATATATACCAAAATATTAACATTAATACAAAATAATAAACAGGCAATCTTAAGGCAAGGTTTTTAAAATGTTATTTTTATTTATATATGTGGTTATGCTCTCAAAACTCTTACTATCTAGAAGTATGACATTTGGATATACATATTTTTCAAGTGTAATTTTTTGGCTTTTTTGGGAACTAGAATTATTCATTGGGTATATATATTTATGATACAAACATTATATATGTATATATATATAATCGATATATATATATATATATATATATATATATATATATATATATATATATATATCTATATATATGTGTGTGTGTGTGTGTGTGTGTGTGTATTATGAAAAATACATTATGTGGTAACAATTAACACAGTTGAATACATTCCTAATAAATATCTAAATTAATAATTTGTTTTCTTAGATCAGAGAATTTTTTTTCTGTTTAATAAAATTTATTAGTTAACTGCTTGTTCCCACAGGAAGTACATAACTTATTTTTAACTTCCATTTTAAGGTAAATAAGTTCGGATAATATAGTTATCTATGCCTTTTCTGTTTGTTTATTTTTGAACTAAAAAAATTAATCGTTTAAAAATGTTTGATTTCAAATTTCAGAAAATCCGTTTTTTTATGTTGCTATGGTTTTAGGAGATTTTAAACTCACCTCTTTGTTTGGCTGTCTCATAGTCAGCCTTACAGACCAGCCGGCTGTCCTCCATCAGGTAGTATTCGTCCCCTGTGGCCAGCTGCCTTTTGCAGACGATGCAGGCGAAGCAGTGCAGGTGGTAAACAAAGTCCTGGGCTCGGCGGACCACCTGGGTTGGCGGGATACCCTGCTGACATGCCGCACACTTCGTCCCAAACCTCCTTTACAAACACAACAAGGGACAGACAGCCGGTCAGGGATTTCAGCCTAGCATTACTGCGGTGGTCAGTGGAGACACACCTGCACACTGAACGGCAACAAGGTGTGAACAGGTTCCAATTCGCTTGTGAAAGAATGGAGAACGTCATCCAGAAATGAGCATATCAATATCAATATATCAGTATTAATATCAATAATGCAAAATACTGTAAATGGAAACATAAAATAAGATTCGTGCACAAACTCAAAAATTAACTGCTGTTGTCCAGAAATTCAAAAATGAATAATTCCCAAAAATGAGTGAGCACTAGAAATTGACGTTTGAAAAGCTCAAGCAAAAAGCTACCTGGGTTATTAATTATTTGGACCTCTAATAGTATCATAACAGAATTTGAAAATTAATAATTCTAATATTGTTTTATAATTAGTATGTATTTGTATAAATAATATATAATAATATCATATGTAATAATAATAATAATATAATATATAGTATTAATACTATATATATATATATATATATATATATATATATATATATATATATATATATATATATATATATATACACTAATTATTTTTATATATATAATAATTAGTATGTATTTATATACATACTAATTACTAATTATTATACATACTAATTATTTATATATATATATATATATATATATATATATATATATATATATATATATATATATATATATATATATATATACATATATATATTTATTTATGTATTTATTATTATTATTATTTAATCTAGATAATTAAATACTTGGTTTCCTGCGTGGCTCGTTTTAAATGTTCTGCTCGGTTTGGGTTTCCAGGGTGTTAGACTCGGCGCGTGCTCAGAGACGCTGCTCGCTGTGTTTGATTTAGAAGTTCAGCAGAAGGTCAATAGGAGGCAGCTCTCACTTGAAGAAGTCCTCTTTGCAGTACACGCTGTCTCCTCTGGTGAAGCACTTCTCGCTCAGCTGGCTCTGACAGTCGCTGCATTTCAGACACTTGCTGTGCCAGTGACGGTCCAGCACCTTCAGGATGAAGCGGTCCACGATGGGCTGACTGCAGCCGGCACACACTGGGATATCTAGAGGGAGAGAGAGAGAGCGGTGGAACCACTTCACCACGGAGGAACAGGTCCGGACTGAAACGCGTTTCTGAAATTCTGAATCGTGCGGTATTTTAACGGAATTAATAGCGGTGAGAATCGGCCTGCATATTAATAACGTGCAAATATAAATATTATCAAGCCTTGGTTAGCGTGATGTAGGGTCAGTATAGCAGGGCCTACAACAATTACAATTCTCATAAATACTTTGATAATCGGCTAAATATTTTCCGAATAACGCGAATATCGAACATTTTGACGACTAATTAACCCGATTTTGCTCAGCTCGAGCGTATCCTGGTAAATTTTATTTTGTTGTTGTGGATGTAAGTATAAATCAGTGAACACGACTTCTACAGTGAGCTCATCCTCCACACTCTTCCACAGTGAACTCATCCTCCACAGTGAACACACACCTCTACAGTGAGCTCATCCTCCACACTCCTCCACAGTGAACTCATCCTCCACAGTGAACACACACCTCTACAGTGAGCTCATCCTCCACACTCCTCCACAGTGAACTCATCCTCCAAAGTGAACACACACCTACACAGTGAAAACACACCTACACAGTGAACACACACATACACAGTGAACACACACCTACACAGTGAACACACTCTTCCACAGTGAACACACTCCTCCACCGTGAACACACTCCTCCACAGTGAACACACTCCTCCACAGTGAACACACTCCTCAACAGTGAACACACTCCTCCACCGTGAACACACTCCTCCACAGTGAACACACTCCTCAACAGTGAACTCATCCTCCACAGTGAACACACTCTTACACAGTGAACTCATCCTCCACAGTAAACACACTCCTCCACTATGAACTCATCCTCCACAGTGAACACACTCCTCCACTATGAACTCATCCTCCACAGTAAACACACTCCTCCACAGTGAACTCATTCTCCACAATGAACTCATCCTCCACTGTAAACTCATCCTCCACAGTGAACTCATCCTCCACTGTGAACACACTCCTCCACAATGAACTCATCCTCCACTGTAAACTCATCCTCCACTGTGAACCCATCCTCCACAGTGAACCCATCCTCCACTGTGAACTCATCCTCCACTGTGAACTAATCCTCTACAGTGAACTTATCCTCCACAGTGAACTCACTCCTCCACAGTGAACACACTCCTCCACAGTGAACTCATCCTCCACAGTGAACTCACTCCTCCACAGTGAACTTACTCCTCCACTGTGAACTCATCCTCCACAGTAAACACACTCCTCCACAGTGAACACACTCCTCCACAGTGAACACAATCCTACACAGTGAACTCATCCTCCACAGTGAACTCACTCCTCCACAGTGAACACACTCCTCCACAGTGAACTCATCCTCCACAGTGAACTCACTCCTCCACAGTGAACTTACTCCTCCACTGTGAACTCATCCTCCACAGTAAACACACTCCTCCACAGTGAACTCATCCTCCACAGTAAACACACTCCTCCACAGTGAATCCATCCTCCACAGTGAACTCATCCTCCACAGTGAACACACTCCTCCACAGTGAACTAACTTCTCCACAGTAAACACACTCTTCCACAGTGAACCCATCCTCCACAGTAAACTCATCCTCCACAGTGAACACACTCCTCCACAGTGAACTCATCCTCCACAGTGAACACACTCCTCCACAGTGAACCCATCCTCCACAGTGAACCCATCCTCCACAGTGAACCCATCCTCCACAGTGAACTCATCCTCCACAGTGAACTCATCCTCCACTGTGAACACACTCCTCCACAGTGAACCCATCCTCCACAGTGAACCCATCCTCCACAGTGAACCCATCCTCCACAGTGAACTCATCCTCCACAGTGAACACAGCCCCCACAGTGAACTCATCCTCCACAGTGAACCCATCCTCCACAGTGAACTCATCCTCCACAGTGAACTCATCCTCTACAGTGAACACACTCCTACACAGTGAACACACACCTCCACAGTGAACTCACTCCTCCACAGTGAACTCACTCCTCCACAGTGAACTCATCCTCCACAGTGAACACAGCCTCCACAGTGAACACACTCCTCCACAGTGAACTCATCCTCCACAGTGAACTCACTCCTCCACAGTGAACACACTCTTCCACGTCATTCACAGCTTTACACAACTCGGAAAAAAATATTTTAAACGGCGGTGACGTCACATTTAAAAGAGTAAATATCACCGACGTAAACGTAAACCAACGGAGTGATCAGAACCCAAACAGTGTCGACCATTCCACAGTACCTGGCATGTACTTGTTTATATCATAACGCTCATATTTACCATACTAATAAATAAACAAGAGAGAGAGAACTACAAACAAACAGGCGTGTAAATAACCCGCTGAACACACGACATGATTAACACACGCTTAACAAACATTCACCAACAGAGTCATCCGGGCATTAAACACTTATTTAATAATACCCAGAACAAATAAATACCCCTCCGGTCTTCAGAACTGAAGGTTCTACACAGCACCACAAATGGTTCTACAGACCTAATATCACACACGTCATACAGAACCATTTAAAAATGATTTGAATAACCCAGAAACATGCCCTGTTCCTATAATACTGCTAATAATAATATTAATGCAACATATGCTAATAATAACAAAAATAATAATAGTAATAATAATATAAACACTACCTCTGCTAATAATAATAACAATAACAATAATAGTAAAAAGTATATTAATATACTTTTACTACTAATAATATGGATGATACTGGAAGTAATAGAATTAATACTACATCTACTAATAATAATAATTCGAGTAATAATATTCATACTACCTCTGCTAATAATTACAATAATAATAGTAACAGCAACAACAACAACAACAATAATAATAATAATAATTATTATTATAATTATAATAATAATAATAAATATAATAATAATAATAAAATAATAATATACCTCTACTATTAATAATATGTATAATACTGGAAGTAAAGAATTAGTACTACCTCTGCTAATAACAATAATCCGAGTAATAATAATATTAATACTACCTCTGCTAATAATTACAATACTACTACTGATAGTAATAATAATATTAATATACTTCTCCTAATAATAATTTTGATAATACTATAAGTACTAATATAAATACTACCTCTGTTAATAATAACATTAATAATAATAGTAATAATAATATTAATATACCTCTCGTAATAATAATATTGATAAGACTGGAAGTAATAGTATTAATACTACCTCTACTAATAATAATACTACGAGTAATAATAATATTTATACTACCTATGTTAATAATTACAATAACTATAATAATAGTAATAATAACATTAATATAATACACCTCTCCTAATAATAATATTAATAGTACTGGAAGTAATAATATTAAAACATATTCTACTAATAATAATATTGATAATTCTAGTAATAATACTAATAACAACAATACTTCTACTAATAATAATATTAATAACGCTAGTAGTAATAATATTAATACTATTAAAGACAGCACTAGTACTATGACTACCACCACTACTACTACTACTACCACTACTACTGATAATAATAATAATAATAATGATGATGATGATGATGATGATGTGATCCTGTGAATATAATATGGGCTTAGACTGTGTTCAGATGTAACACGGATCCTTCATTGGGCCTCAGCACTGCGCGCAGAACAGCTGGCTAGATATGTGTGTAGCGCGAGCATCAGAAAGGTCACGAGGACGCGAGAAGACCCTCAGCGAGCACCACACAGGAAACTCGCCGCTACAGGAGCTGCACCTGTTCGCGGTCACGTGGACAGAGATGCTATCACTGTAAATGCGTCACAGGGTCCTCAGGTCCTCCGTGAGCTTTCGGTGGGCTTTCTCGAGCATCGCCCGCCCCCCCCTTCTTTTTTTCCCTAATAATAATAATAATAATAATAATAATAATAAGCGCAAACATCAAGACAGCCGAACAGGAGCACGCGGAGGCTTAAATATTCCTTACCCCAAAAAACGGCAAAAAAAACGAAAGAGAAATGAAAAAAATATTAATTATTGATTATTGTGTTTTTGTCAAATTTAGGAATTCTGTTTACACATACAAATCCTACACTTATGAAGATTTTGGACAGTAATATGGACAATCAAAATAAACACATGCCAGCCCTGTCAAGTATCACATTACCATGATACATTTAACAATTAATGTATTAATATGTTTAATATCCAAATAAATATGGTGAAAGATGAATAACTGAAGGTAAATCTGAACAAACAAACAAACAAACAAACAAACAAACAAACAAGTGAGATAGAAAGAGATAAAAAAGAGTAAACAGAATACAAAACGAACAAACGAACAAACGTTCGTATAAATAACGTAAATAATAAATTCTACAGTGTGGAATTATGAACAACCAAATTATCCAGTTTTCATGTTGTGAAACTGGAGCTCACTATTAACATAATCCCCAAAACCAGGCCTCATGCACGCGCGCGTCACGCGCAGAGAAAGATTAAAGAGAAAGAGGAACGGAAGCTGTTTTGAACCGGTTTTGCCTGAAAACAAAGACATATGTCCCCGCGCGGAACCTTCAATCCTAATCCGGCGCGCGAGCACACTGGGCTGTAATCCACAGCATTAGAGCAGCGCGAGCAGGAGCGCAGCGCGAGAAGGGTGGGGTGGTGGTGGGGGACTTCAGCATCTTTAAAGGTGCGATGATAATAATTAATACAGTCACGTGACCGAATCGCGGCCGTGTCCTGATGTTTCCGGGCGCTTGTGTCTATCAGAGAACCTCAGTGATGGAGAGCGTGAACAGCAGCTGTGAACTGCACGTGCAGCCCTACTGCAGAGCAGAGCACCGGCGGACGAAGCTGAAGCAGAGCGCGAGCGGTTGGACCGCAGCTTGTACGCGCGATGAAGGCGCGAGCGACTCTCTGTACCTGTGCGTAGGTCCTGCGCGTGCGTCAGCAGCGTCAAAAGCAGCTCTTTGCGCCTGCTCTCCTTCTCCGCCTCCATCTGCACATCCCTGCTCGCTCTGCTTTCCTCGCGACGCTTTTCCCCATCCATCTCTTTACATCCTCCTCGAGCACGGCGCGAGAAAAACGGAAAACGAAACTCCCCACTTGCTATCTCACTCTTTCCCGCCACCCTCTCTCTCTCTCTCTCTCCCTGGTGGATGTGCAGCTGGTGTGCGTGCTGGGCGCTGGAGAGAGTGATGCAGGAGGAGTGCAGTGTATGATGGGTGTATTAGGTTACCCCCTCCACCCCTCAACCGGCTAAACGGCCAAACGCGTATTCCCACCAACGCCCTTCAAACGCCTCTTCTTATCAACCTGTTCATATATATTTACGTATAAACGTATAGACGTATAAACGCATAAACGTATAAACGTATAAACGCATAAACGTATAAACGTAAGAGAGACAGAGCGAGAGAGTATGTAATAGTGTGCAGCCCGGGGTGATTTAAAAGTTACTGAATGTAAGATATATATATATATAATCATCATCTTTTCCTCTTTGTAGGACTCTTCTTCTTCGTTTACCTTGTACTACTTTCGTTTTTCAAGATTTTAGATTTTATTTAGTTTAATTTTGTGTTTATATGATTTTATTATACCTTATTTAGTAATTTAGTTCTTTTTTATTTTTTTAATTATCCTTCTATTATTTCTCATTACCTTATACATATATTTTCATTTTATTTATTGCTGAATTAATTTATGAATCTCGACGTGTTACTGTTAGAGTCTTCGTTCTCTCGTTATTATTGTTATTATTAATTTTAAACAGATGAAGAATTAAATACTGTCTGTTTCTCTTTTTATTACCGTTTTAATGAATTATATTCTGAAGTGTTCAAATTTGATAACAGTGTAAAATCATACGGCATATGGATATATAACTCCACCGATGTCTGTCTATGGGTGTCTGTGGGTGGACTGTGTTCTGGTGTGCTGAATTGTTCGGATCAGATTAAGGTGCTTATGCAGTTTGAATTCTATTCTATTCTATTCTATTGTATTGTATTCTATTCTATTCTGTTTGAAGCTTCTCAAGAAATAACATCGAAAAAACACAATTATAAAATAAAAATGATTTAGAAGAAAAAAGATGTCCTCCTCCTATTATTATTATTATTATTATTTTTTTTTTACACCTTATTATTAAATTATAATATTATTATTATTATTAATGTATTATTATTACTCTTTTTTTACCTCTTTAAAAGTGATTTAATTTTTTTTATTTAGCTGTATAACGTCTCTAACGGTAGAAATATAGGCTTTGCGTTTTTGTATGCGTTTAATATTTTTTATATTTTTTTATGTTTTAACAGAGCTAATAAAGATAATAAACACTTCAGTTATTACAGATTAAATACCAGCTCAATATATCTGTTAAATTATTATGTAAGATACTTCTATATATTTCAACATCATTTTATATCATCTGACCTATTATTATTACTATTATTATTACTATCATTATTATTATTATTATTATTATTATTATTATTACTTCTATAAGTAAACTTTCCAGAAGAAGAAAGTGTTTAAGGATTTAAATGCCCCCACCACCCTTCCCCATCCTCCCCC
>JAMWET010004001.1:32500-52500 GCA_024036415.1 Prochilodus magdalenae | reverse complement strand
TATGCTTGGCTAGTCCTTGGTTGGTTAGTCTTTGATTGGTTAGTCTGGCTAGCCTATCATTGATTTATTCATGCTTGGCTTTACTTTTGATTGGTAAGCTGATGAGTCTTTAGCCTACAACTGATCAGTCTATAATTTGTTAGCCTAGCATGTATTAGCTGATTGGTTAGTCTCTGCTTGGATAGTCTGTATAAAGCTCCACCTTGGAAAAGAAAAACTCTCATTGCTAATGCTAATGCTAAGTAAGTAACATTAATAGCATTACAATGCTGTAAATTGAGTAATACTTTGCCTAAGTTTAGAAAGCTATTAACAGTTCTGATTCACTATGCTCATAAAGCGAGGCTTTTAGCATCAGTGCTTTTGAGATATTGTGGTCTGACGGTGAGACATTAGCATTAGCTTTCGGGGAGTAACAGTAAGTCATTAATATTGGCGTTTGTGAGTGACTTTGCTGAAGCGATGAGGTATTAGCATGTGCCTGAGCAGGTTCTGCTATGATAGCGAGGCTTTAGCCGTGATTAGCAGTGGATTAGCAGTGATTGTGCTCTAATAAGACGATACAAAAAGGTAAAGGTAAACGACGCTCCTGCACATAGATGTTGAACGCCTCTTGGCTTGTAACGGTTAAGAGTAGGATTTGTGTTGAGGGAGGGAGGTGAACAGGCATCAGTGTAAAAGGCAGCGCTCCATTACTGCCATGACGAATGTGCATAAGTGAATCAATAGGCCTGAGTGAAAACTGGACGATTTTACAGATGACTTTTTCCCCACCTCTGTTGGAGCATGGCTCATGAAGTTATCCGTACTCCATCATACAGTTTGTCCATTCTGCTCCGCTGACCCTCGTGACCATAAATGTCAGGTCAGCACTTTTACTCATGATTTAAAGTAGGTGCTCATAACACCGTGTAAAGAGCTAAATTCATTTCAAGCAGCTTCGTTAGGTTTATCAACAGCCATGATCTGCTAACATGGGTGAGCCTGTGAAGCTCACCAAGCATGAGAAGACATGATCTGTAAAAGAGCTGCGTGTTTTTGCTGTGTTAAAGTCACTGCGATATAATAAAGCATCCAAAACCAGCTTCATAACGCCCTCAGAAAAGCGCTGACCAACAGAACCATGCACTCGGCAGCATGTAGGCTCTGCAAAGTAGCCCAAGGTCACCATACCCAAAGGCAAACATGGGTTACAGGGACTGCCTCAGCACTGGGCTGTGGAGCAGTGGAGCTCACTCAGCTCATTTTGGGGTAAAGGTGCTCCATCCAGTACCTTCGGGACGAATTGGAGAGATCCAGAACTTCTGAGTTCTGAGAAGAAGTGTGATCCATCCGTAGTTCAGTGTAGGGAAGCTGTAACAGGTGGTTGGTGCAGTGGATCTGTTTACGACCTCCTTGGATATCCCTAATGGATATGCTCCTGGTTCCTCTGGAGCTGAGCTGGGTTTCAGTTTTAGCTAATGGGCACACAAACCTAATTTTGGGTTTTACAGCATCTCTTTGGCCAGTGTTTAAAAACGAATGGAGCTGATCACTGTTGCTCCTGTCATTCTTGCCAGCTTACTGGAGAGGCCAATCAGACGATTCATCCTGCCCACCTGTATCCGGTACTCACTGTAGGTGAGCCTTTAGAACGACACCAATGGAGGAGTGACACCATTAAGCCTTTTACCAAAGACAAAGTCACGGCATCAGTGTTTGGTGACCTCGAGGCGTAGTGCTGCCCAAATTCCTCATCCCATCCTATTCAACATAAGCATGTTACGCTGATCTCACCAATGATCCACCAAATCCTCACAGCAATGTTCATAATCAGTACCTGACCATGCTAATGCTCAATCAAATCCTTACAGCAACATTCTGATCAGCAATGAACACTTGATCAAATCACAGCACCAGCACCAGTACCTCACCTCAGTAATACTCCACCAAATCCTCACAGCAATGTTTATCATCAGTATCTGACCTTGCTAATGCTTAATCAAATCCTCACACTAATGTTCATCAGTACCTAACCTCATTACTGCTCAATCAAATCCTCACAGCAATTTTAGCTTCAGTACCGGACCTCACTAATACTCCATCAAATCCTCACAGTAATGTTCAACATTAGTACCTGACCTCACTAATGCGCAATCAAATCCTTACAGCGACATTCAGCATCAGTACCTAACCCCCAGAACACTTGATCAAATCCTCACAGCAATACTCCATCTCAGTAATACCCAAATCCTCAAAGCAGTAATGTCAATCAAATCCTCATAATGTTCTTCAGTACCTAACCTCATTACTGCTCACTAATGTGCAAATCAGCGTCAGTACCGGACCTCACTAATGCACAATCAAATCCTTACAGCAACATTCAGCATCAGTATCCGAACACTTGATCAAAACCTCACAGCAATTTTAGCACCAGTACCTCACCTCAGTAATACTCCACCAAATCCTCACAGCAATGTTCATAATCGGTACCTGACCTTGCTCCTGCTCAATCAAATCCTCGCACTAATGTTTATCAGTACCTAACCTCATTACTGCTCAATCAAATCCCCACACAAACATTCAGCCTCAGTACTGGACCCTACTAATACTCCATCAAATCCTCACAGCAATGTTCATCATCAGTACCTGACCTTGCTAATGCTCAATCAAATCCTTACAGCAACATTCAGCATCAGTACCTAACCCCCCGAACACTTGATCAAATCCTCACAGCAATTTTAGCGTCAGTACCTGATCTCAGTAATACTCCACCAAATCCTCACAGCAATGTTTATAATCAGTATCTGACCTTGCTAATGCTCAATCAAATCCTCACACTAATGTTCATCAGTACCTAACCTCATTACTGCTCAATCAAATCCCCACAGCAATTTTAGCGTCAGTACCGGACCTCACTAATGCACAATCAAATCCTCACAGCAACATTCAGCATCAGTACCCGAACACTTGATCAAATCCTCACAGCAATTTTAGCGTCAGTACCTGATCTCAGTAATACTCCATCAAATCCTCACAGCAATGTTCATAATCAGTACCTGACCTTGCTAATGCTGAATCAAATCCTTACAGCAACATTCAGCATCAGTACCTAACCCCCCTATGACTTGATCAAATCCTCACAGCAATTTTAGCACCAGTACCTCACCTTAGTAATACTCCACCAAATCCTCACAGCAATGTTCATAATCAGTACCTGACCTTGCTCCTGCTCAATCAAATCCTCACACTAATGTTCATCAGTACCTAACCTCATTACTGCTCAATCAAATCCCCACACAAATATTCAGCCTCAGTACCGGACCCTACTAATACTCCATCAAATCCTCACAGCAATGTTCTTCATCATCAGTACCTCACCTTGCTAATGCTCAATCCAATCCTTACAGCAACATTCGGCATCAGTACCTAACACCTGATCAGATCCTCACAGCAATGTTCAAATGTTAGTTCATGACCTCATTAATGCTCAAACAAATACTCACAGCAATGTTCCAATATCTAGTGTAATGTCTTCCCTGAGGAGTAGAGGCTGTTACTGTAGCAACGGAGGAACAAACTTTGTGCCTTTATTTCAGAAGACTTTGAATATATACCCTTAAAAAGATGCTGATAGATGATTGATCTGGTATATATGGTTCTATGAAGAACCTTTTATATATTCTATATAGCACCAAAAGGGTTCTGCTATGGGTATAATGCCTGCTTATAATAAAAAAGGAGACTTTCCGGTACTGTACAGAACTCATTTCAGAAATGTTCCACATAGAACCATCCACAGCCATCTTTTCATAGTGCAGAGAACCCTTTGATCATGCAAGGGGCTTCGGCTTCACCATGGAAGGTGTTCATGGTTCTATAGAGAACCATTTTCTTTGCTTCCTCTTTGAGGAACTACAAGTTTATGATGACCAGCTATCTGCAGTGGACAACAAAATGGCTAGTACCAAGTAGAGTTGATTCCATACAGTGGAAAAGCAGCTTAAGCATCCTGGGACAGTAGATTTTAATTTTGAAGGTTTATACATATTTATCAAATATGAAATTTAGTAATTGAGGAAGGATATACATAGTTGTACATTGAAATGGTCATTCCGTTACCCATTGGTCTGGAAAAATTCCTAAAGAGATTAAATATTAGATGGAGCCCTTATATGTGGAGGAAGAAAATCAATAGAAAATAAATAAAGTAGATTTTAACAAACTGATTAAAAGCTATAGAGAAACTATGACTCCTAACAACCACCTGGAAGACGTGGTAGACCACCAGAACGAGTGAAGAACACTAGTTAGCATTAGCATTAGCTCTGGCATCAGCAGTGTCTGATATGCTAGTTTGTAAATAGTTCTAGGGATCTTTCATGAACGTGGAGAAGTTTGGAGGAGCTCTCCGCCGTGCTATCCCCCTACCACACACACACACCCACACACACACACACGCACATACACCAGCTCTTCATTGTGTGGCTGTCAAAATCAATCATGTCTCTGAATGGGCCGTGTTGTGTTGAGAAGGAGGGCACCAATCACACGCCTCATTAAGCAGGCTTGGTTACTCCATGCAGGAACTCCCAGGACACTTTGCCTGTTGCTGCTAGTAACAGCACTTGAGGACATTAAGCAGGATTTCCCAATAACCTTAAGCCACAAGTGAGAACCAACCCTACTGGAGTGCTTGCTCCCCTCATGCTTGGCTTTTGGCTGGTGTTAGCTGGCTAGCTGAAGAGACCATGCTAACATAATTGATTTTTTACCAGTTTGAAGTTACATCATATTAGAATGGAGCCAGATTGCATGAAAAGTGACTTCTCCAGGAGAAACGGCTAGTCTGTGGTGATTAGCATGTGATAACTATGCTAGCTACTCAACAAATCAACAACATTAGCAAAAAAAGCTAAACCAAAAAAGCCTTTAAACCTGGCTCAAGCTCACAGCACCCGCCAAAACATTGTTGTGGTCAAAAATAACCGATCACTAGCTTGTGCTTTCTGGCCTGCCAAGCGTTAGCGTTAGCCTAGCCGCGCGCAGCCACCACTCTCATTGTTCTTGTGGAGCAGCTCCATCTGGCAGGTTTTACTGGCCAGCGATGGCTTCCTCAGCAGCTGGTGAGACTGTCCAACCGCTCCGCTCGGCGTGTTCCTCGGCCAGCCAACCGCCGCCCACTGTCCGACGGCCATTCAGGGGGTCAGCGGGCCATGGCTGCCCTGGACGGGTGACACCATTAAGCCTTTTGTTTGGCCCAGTGGAGGGAGTCCGGTGAGCTGGTGGCCCGCTGTAACTGCCTGAATACGCGATTAAGCATGGAGAACAAGACCAAACAGGAAAGGCTAATTATAGCATGATACGGATAATAACAGGAATGAAGAGGTCCACTTTGTGATATCACAAAAGGCCAAGGTTTGGTCATTACTTTAAAGGGCCACAGAAACATTGGCCCCTTGAAACCACTTAAACCTCACAGCAGTTACCAAATTACTAGATAGGTTACTTACTGTATACTAAATACCTTAGTAATGAGGTTTAAGATTAGTAGACTTTATGTAAACAAAGTCATTCAGAGTGGTTTGGTGTGAAACGCTCCAGTATAGACAAACTGACCAAGTCAGAATTATTTACAGTACTGGTAATGGGAACCAGACGTCCACCTTTAGATGTGTAAGTGCATCACGATGTATTCATCTAAAGGAACGTGGATTCTGGAATTTTATAATCAATTAGAATCAGTTCTAAAATGTTTAAGGTATCCACTTTTATTGGACACAATATAATTATCTGGCTATATTAAGATAATAAAGGAAAAAGTCTGTAATATTAATTCTATTGTTTACATACTGTACTGCTCCCTAAATTTACATCTCTTTATCCACGAATACTTACTCATAAAAAATTTAAATCCCTTCCAAAATAACTGAAATCAATATAGTGCAATTGTGAAAATTCATGATGCACTTAATCATTTTGTAGGACTTACTTTACTTTAAACTGTAGTGAAATTTGAGATTTTCTGATGCACTGAAACATTTTGTAAATTACAAATGACTCAGAAACTTAATAAAATGAATTCATAATGAAATTTGAGATTCCATTAAGAATAATTTTGATGGCAAAAGAATCATTTTTTAAAGCATTGTAATCAAATTAAACCCAATGTGACATTATGTGAAGTAGATTGTATTATTCATATCATTTCGTAAATAATGATAAATTACTCATAATTAAATAGAATTATGGTGAAGATTCATGGAATCATTTGTACATAACTGTAATTTAATCTTTATTCAAATTTTCAATTTCAGGATGACACTGAAATGTTATCTAAAGGATTTTAAACAAATCAAAATGAAACGGAAACAACTTCAACTTTGAAGCCATAACGCATTGAAGCATGCTAAAGAATGCTAAATAATAAATTATAAAAATTTATTCACGGTAAGTTTGTATGATGCACCAAATTATTTCCTTAAGAATTAAAAATGAATTCTAATCAAATGTCAATGAAATGTTCCAAAAAAAAGATTTAAAAAATCATAATCAATTAAATCACCTTATAAAATTCAATTTGTACTGAATCATTCTGTAAAGTTAATTCCTAATCCTAATCAAATCAAACTCTGAAATTTTACATTTTAGGATGCACTGAAAAGTTTTGTTAAGTATTGTAAACAAATTATAATTAAATGGAATCATCTTGAAATTTGGAATTTTGTTATTGTAAAGAAATTTTTATGAAGACTTCCTATGTGGTTAAAGTTGTGTCTTAGAGATCTGCAAATGAATCACAGTGTATACTTAAACGGAACCCTGCTAGAATATGAGACGTCATGACACACTCACTGGGGTCACTTAATAATCAATTCTTCATTTTGTAAATGTATGAAATAGAATTTTGATTCAGTCAAATTGTTCTGAAATTTGTGATGCAGTAAATCATTTTGTAAATCACAATAAATGTCTTATGGTAAAATGGAATTGTTATAAAATGTGACATCTCCTAATGCACTAAACCCAAGAATTATTTTTGAATCAATATTTTGAGATTTCCTCATGCACTACAACATGTGCTGAAGAATCAGCTCCAATTAAATGAAATGTAAATTTGCGCTTTCTTGACATATTGAATCATTTTGTAAATAATGGTAAATTATCTGTAATTATCTGGAAGTTTGGTCAAATTTCTGACTCTGAGCAAATTTCGAGTCCACTGAGTCACTGCCTCAAGAATCATATATGAGTTCTAATCAAACAGCTTCGTACTAAAACTTGAGATTTCATGGCGCCCTGAATCATTTAGGGGTTCCCACTTCTAGTAACCTCTACATTTCCACAACAAAGACGTACTGATGTTCTCTTTAACATGGTTTGTCTGCAGCATTTGGGTCAACAGCAGGTCCCTGAGGAGCGGAGCGCCGAGCCCTGAGCCTGAGTGGATGTGCTTCGGTTCAAAGGGCGACGCCACATCCAGCCAGCATCAACCTCCGAATATTGACATGCTAATGATGTGCAACTCTGGCAACAAAAGGCCGAACGCTTCAACTGGGCACTGCCACAATGGCCCTTAGCCTGGGCCTTGACACTTTTACAACCCAACATGTGTCGCTTGTTTTAGCCCAGAACAATGACCAAACAACTGTTACTCCCTGGTGGAATCTGCTGTTTGCTGCTGTTGTTTTGGAGCCTATATTTCACACAGCCTGGAGTGACCCGAAGGGCTGGCGCATTCAGCTGCAGTGTTTTGTTATGTCCTGCTTTCGAAAGTGACACGCTGGACCTTAAACACAAGCACAACTCAACACCACAAGCAGACACAGAGAGAAAGGTCAAGGGTCAAACTACTTAAGAGAAGATAACCCTCATAACCCTTGGCCAAGCCTGCTTTCGGGGAAGCTGACCTGTCCAGGACCTGTCTGGCTACTAGGTGGTCTCTTCTGTCCACTGTGGACAAAGAGGAAATGCTTAAGCCCTCAACATGTTGGGTCAGAACTGTGAAATAAGGTGGAATAGCTCAGCCTCATTTTCAGCAGAACCTCAGACTGCGTTCAAATGAGAGCTTTTAGAATTTTTGTATTGTTGATTTCATTCCTTTGTGCAAAACAATGAAATATTTGAAGGGTTAAGGAATACAAAGGCATTTAAACTTGGTTGGCATAGCGACAGTCATAAGTTTATTTTAAAAATGTATATATGGTTTTGTATACGTACATATACACATGTATATATACATATTAAAATTATTTTAGCCTGTATATGCGCCCTTACTTCAATTCCATATGAACTGAAAAAATTCATGACAAACACAGAAGAATTTATAGTTACTTACTCTGAATCTTACTTATTTAAAAGGGTGCTACAAAAAGTTATCCCTAGTACGTGCGGAATATTTCATAGTTAATATGAAATAATTCATAATAGATATTTACAGTGTCATAGTCGTTACTCAATAGAACAGTATACTGAATAATTCATAGTCGGTTCTGAATAATTTAAAGTAGGTACTGAATAACTTATAGTTTAAACTTATAGTTTTAGTAGAATCAGAATAATTCATGGCAGATCCTGAATAATTATTGTAGTTACTGAATGAGTAATGATAGTTATAGTAGATCCTTAGAATTTCATAGTGGTTACTGAATATCCTTACTTAATCATACGAGGTACTAAATAACTTATAGTAGAAACCAAAGTACAAGCTGAATAATTTACAGTGGATACTGAATAATTCATAATAGTTACAGGTGATACTTAACACTTTATAGTAGTTATTGAATAGAATTGTATATCCTGAATAAATCACAGGAGGTACTAAATAACCGGCAATAGAAACTGAATAACTCATAGTAGTTACTTTCAGTTTCATAGTGGTTACCATATAGCATAGTATATACTGAATAATTCATAGTAGACACTGAATAATTCATAGTGGATACTGAATAATTCATAGTGGATACTGAATAATTCATAGTAGATACTGAATAATTCATAATATATTCTGAAAAAATTCATAGTAGATACTGAATAATTCATAGTAGATACTGAATAATTTATAGTATATACTGAATAATTCATAATATATTCTGAATAATTCATAGTAGATACTGAATAATTCATAGTATATACTGAATAATTCATAGTAGACACTGAATAATTCATAATATATTCTGAATAATTCATAGTAGACACTGAATAATTTATAGTATATAGTGAATAATTCATAGTAGATACTGAATAATTCATAATATATTCTGAATAATTCATAGTAGATACTGAATAATTCATAGTATATACTGAATAAGTCATAGTAGACACTGAATAATTTATAGTATATACTGAATAATTCATAATATATTCTGAATAATTCATAGTAGACACTGAATAATTTATAGTATATACTGAATAATTCATAGTAGACACTGTTTTATTCTTTTTAACAACTAGAAAAGGCTTGGTGTGAGGTGTAAACACAGCAAGCGTTCAGAAAATATTGCTTACTTTGCACCACACCAAATATGCTCAGCAAAATTGGATCTCATTACTGGAGAAACCACGGATTCTAAAATATTCAGATTAGCATTTCCATGTTGAATTAATATTCACCACGCTCAGTTTTACAGCCATTTACACATCTTCTATTTTACAGAGGCTGTAATGAGAAGAACGATTATTTCCACATTTCCTACAGTGGCGCAACCTTTCCCATCCCTTTCCCCTGCTCTCCACACCATTCCCCGAGCCCGGCGAACTCCTCTAATGATGGATGTAATGACTGGGCCGCAAAATTAATGTATTTATTATTTGTAATTTATCCACATATTAATCACGGCCGGTGTCAGAGCGCCTCGGACAAATGGGCTGTCACGAAGAGCAAAGAGGTCAGGTGTTTAAAAGCTCGCATTTATCATGGTGTCATTATTACATGTCATTATTGCTGAGCTGGTCTTGATTAGAAAACAATTCATTGAGCTCTCTGCAAATCATACAGGTGTAAAAGCGCAACTCCGGCCGTTACGGGGCTGACATTCGTCATTTCCCCTCCCTCACGCCTTTGCCTCAAATTGTTTTCATCATGGAGCCACAACCATTATCCTTTCAGTGCCTTTGGAAGACCTTCATGCTAAGAGGAAGCGGGCTAAGTTCATGTCTGGAGAAGAAGCGGATGGTGCTCTGAGAATAACTTTGTCTAATCCACATCCTTTTCACCCATAGCTTAAATATAGTTAGCCTAAGATGGCTTCAGTTTAGTTAGCCTAAGGATAGTGCATCTGCCAGGCCACGTTTGGTGTCTGTTTCTTTAGTTTTGCACTGGAGCCACAATGCTAATGTTGCTAACACATAACAAAGGCTAATAGCTTGCCCTTTTAGCATGGTTCAAACTGTGAGCAGACATCACTGCACGGTCTGAAACCATATGCAGCTGTTCAGTAATCTTGATCATGTGGTTTCTGACATTGCATCTCATGTTGTTGTTTAGGGAAATAGGCTAAGTACATTAGCATATCTAAAAACAACCTGAACATCCTAAGGTTAGCAGTGCAATAGATAACAACATATCAAACCAAGCCTGATCACGTGATTTTAGACACATGCGGTTATGCCAGCAAGAACTTTGAACCATGCTAATCAGGCAAACTATTAGCCTTTATTGTGCAATAGCTACATTAGCCTTGTAGCTCCAGAGCAAAACTAGAGAAACAAACATGTCTGTGTGGATCAACTCTACTGTAGAAAAAGAGAGAAAATAGTTTAACACATTTTTTCAACCGGTTATTCTTTTTAAACAGGTGAATCATGGTTTAGCCATGCGGTTAGTAGCATGTTAATGGGTAGCTAGTTATAATGTCCATTAGCGACTTTAGCCTCATGGCTAAAGCCAACTTCAGATACTGAACATGATAAGGCAAGGCAAGGCAAGTTTATTTGTATAGCACCTTTCATACACAAGGGCAATTCAAAGTGCTTTACATAAAATGGAGAAAATACAAATAAATAAAAACAAAATAGAAACAAAATAAATCATTTAAAAATCATAAAAAAAATTTGGAAGCGCTAATCATTAAAATCATTAGATAAAATATAAGTAAAAATAAAAGTAAGTATAAAAAGCAAAAATAAAAATAAAGTATAAAAAGTAAAAATAAAAATAAAAGTAAGTTTAGGAATGAGGAATAAAAAGTGCCGTTACAGGAGAATGACCGTGTTTTAAACTGAGCCTGATCAAACGCGAATGTCTTAAATAAATCAGATACTAAACATCTTGGCTTAAGAATGATACTAAATGTCAATATTTAACTGGACTGTTCATTCAAAACATACATACGATGTGTTATATTAAAACTTGTGTCCAGTCAAAGGGGAATTCCATAATCATAATTTAACACAGCTTAATAATTAAATTCAGAGATTCAGATTCCTTTACAGTGGTGGTGATGGGAGCCAGGGGCCATCATGTCTACAGCACAAACATAACCTTTTAATTTACCATAAAAAACAAAATGCCATAAAAAAAAAAATCATAACTTAGTTTTACAGCATTAAAATGATCCTGAATAAATTATAGTAGTTATTGAATAATTCATGGTGGTTACCATTTACTGCCAAATGGATAGTACTTACGAAATCATGTACAGTACAGTACTGAACAAGTCCTTAAAGTCCTAAGATTAATAATCAAATAAGGAGTATTGAGTTCAAGAGGTTAATACATCATATTTGAGAGTGTTAATGGAGGGGGAGGGGTTGGGGGTGGGGTTTGGCCTGGGTCAAGTGGGGGTATATGTGTTTTTTTATTTTTTCTTTCTCTCTCTTCTTTCTTTCCAGGGGAAGCTACAGGATTTAGAACTGGTGGATAAGAGACGACTCGTGGCCCATAATCCCGCAGTCTCAGACTCATGACCCACTTTCTTGGAGGAGCTTGGACGATCAGCCTCTTGTAGAGCCACGGCAGCACCGATGGAGCATCCAGAAGGCGACTGGTGGGCGGACGAAGGGGGGTAAAGGGTGGAGGGGCTGAAGACAAAAGGGCTGGACAGACTCCTATTCACCAGGGGCCTCTTCCAGCCAAGACAGAGGAGAAAAAACATGACTGGCACATGTCAACTCTGCTCATCCCTGCACTTCAGTCACACTGTAAAGCAGCTTCGAAAGGGAACTCCTGTTTTTTGGCCCTTTACAGCAAAAGCAGCGGATCAACCTGGAAATTTGTGGTGTCTGATTTTTGGTATTGATATTTTACTTATCAACTGCCACTCAATTACCAGCATCTTTTACTGAGTCACCGGCATCTTTTACACAATAATCGGCATCTTTTACACAATAGCTGGCATCTTTTACTGAGTCACCGGCATCTTTTACTCAATAATCGGCATCTTTTACACAATAGCTGGCATCTTTTACTGAGTCACCAGCATCTTTTACACAGTCACTGGCATCTTTTACTCAATCACCGGCATCTTTTACTCAATAATCGGCATCTTTTACACAATAGCTGGCATCTTTTACTGAGTCACCGGCATCTTTTACTCAATCACCGGCATCTTTTACACAGTCACTGTCATCTTTTACTCAATAACTGGCATCTTTTACTGAGTCACCGGCATCTTTTACTTAATAACCGGCATCTTTTACTCAATAATCGGCATCTTTTACTCAATAACTGGAATCTTTTACTGAGTCACCGGCATCTTTTACTCAATCACCGGCATCTTTTACTCAGTCACCGGTATCTTTTACTCAATAACTGGCATCATTTACACAATCACCGGCATCTTTTGCTCAGTCACCGGCATCTTTTACACAATCACCGGCATCTTTTACACAATCACCGGCATCGTTTACTCATTTACCGGCATCTTTTACCGAGTCACTGGCATCTTTTACACAATCACCGTCATCTTTTACTTAATTACCAGCATCTTTTACACAATCACCGGCATCTTTTACACAATAACTGGCATCTTTTACTGAGTCACCGGCATCTTTTACTCAGTCACCGGCATCTTTTACTCAATAACTGGCATCATTTACACAATCACCGGCATCTTTTACTCAATCGCCAGCATCTTTTACTCAATCGCCAGCATCTTTTACTCAATCGCCAGCATCTTTTACTCAATCACCGGCATCTTTTACTCAGTCACTGGCATTTTTTACTTAATCACCGGCATCTTTTACTCAGTCACCAGAATCTTGTACTGATGTACCCTACAATATTCAATCCCATTAAAATCTATTTTAAGTCTTTACTATGTCTGCAGAGTTGACTAAGAGGTCCTTTCTGCTTACCTTGCTTCTGTCTTACCTGTGAGTCCTCATGTTACAGTCCCAGTCAAGAAAACTCCCTAAAACAAGCCGAGACTGACCTAAGACATTGTGCCATCACGTTCCTAACATCTTCTTCTTGGTTTCATTCAGGTCCTTGTTTTTTTTCTTTTAGCTTGAAGGTTTCCATGTCTGAGTTAAGCTGAAAGCAGCCTAAGGAAGCAGACTTCGGAGCCCTGATATGTCCTGTTCGATCAACTCCAGATAGAAGGACATTGTGGAAAGCTTTACTTTTGGAATGTTTAAGACTTTACTACTTCCTCACATCTCCAGTTTCCCTTGAATGAGTTGATCCGTCTTCGCTGTGTTTGATGTTTTGGTGCACAGCTTCGGCAACATTCTTGGCCTGACTGCTTAGTTTTCACAGTAATATGAAATAAGTGCTTTAAATGACTTCATGGCACGCATTCCCGACCCAGAACGGGGAGATTTCAGAAGGACGGCGGCCATTTCTTTATTAAACCCCTGCATTAAGCACAGATCATCCACTCATACAAAGAGATAAAAGCCTGCGCTCTCTATTATCTTTGCCTTCTTTATAAGCATTAGCTCATATTACGATGATTTGTCATGTTTTTTCTTTCTCTATTCTCTACACCCTTTTGTTTCAGGGGACACCTCCCTGAGCCCAGAGCGTGGTCTTGCTCGGGTCTTTATTTTAATCCCAGGCAGACTTTAAGTGTCTGGCGTTGGGGGGTGAAATCCCAAACTGGAGAGAAGCGACCGGACTCCCTTAAATCCCTTAACCCCCCCACACGCCGTACTGTCCCCTTTTCACCTCCACCTAAAGTAGGCCAAGAACCAAGAGGGAACAGGATTAACGGAGGTTCCTCTTAAACCCATAACACCCTGAAACAACATTCTCCAAACAAAACAAAAAATGGTGCCCGGTGAACTTGTGGGAACTCCCGAAGAGTGTTTCAGCAGTACTGGGGTGCTCGGACTAAGGAAATCGGTTCCCTGCAGGTGAACAAGAAAAATTTTGTCATTATCTTTACATATTGAATCAATATTTTGAGGAAATAAGTCATTATTTTGAACAAAAAATATCCTTATTTTTACAAAAACTCAAAAACATTTTTGTAAACATTTACATTTATTTGTAAAAATTGTCACTTGTCATTTTTTAAGAACTAATTACTACTATAACTACAATAATTATATAACTATTATAATAATGACTAGGACAGCTGTAATAATAATAATAATAATAATAATAATAATAATAATAATAATAATATGTAAATTAGAAAAAGTATTTTTTGACTGTTATAGTAATTATTTTGATATACTCAATATTTTGAAATATTTTACAAAAAATCTAAAATTGTAATTTTTGTAAACTAGTAATTGTTTAATAACTAGTGAATTTAGTAATTTGACTAAAAAAAACTACTATAACTATAACAATTATATAACTATATAATAATAATAATCATAGTCTTTCAATTAGAAAAAGTCATTATTTTTTTTAATATATATATATATATATAGATAGATAGATAGATAGATAGATAGATATTCACTCAATATTTTTTACCATGATAAGTCTGGTGGACTTGGAGCCACACTTTCTCTGATAGAGTTGAGAGGACTTCAGAAGATAAAAGCTGCAGGCTGGAGACCCGAGGTAAGGCTAGGCGTGGGCAGTGCCGGTACAGCTCCATCTGTTGAAACCTGAGTGTGTAGGGAGCCTACTTGGGTGACTAAGGACAGCTACCGTGGCAACGACCGAAACCTGATCCAGGTGAGGTCCCTCCGGCATCTGCTCACTGGACGATGCACAGCTCTGAACTAACAAGCTGAACACATGCTGCTGCAACGGCCACTGACAGGAAGGCTAATCATTCCGGTATTAATGATACAGCTTATTAGTTATGGATTATTCCTATGCTACTCTAGTGTTTAGTGTCCACTCACAGGTCACTTCATCAGGAACACCTCCCCTGTAAATTCATGGCATTAGCCCTTCACCAACGATCAGGTTCTTTGATGAACATGTCAGTGTCACTACTGTGCTGAGAATGGTGCACCACTCACATAACATCTGGACTGATCAACTGTAGCAACAGGTGACATATAACCTGTATATGTATTTATGGGACCTATATGATCTCATGAAGGGGAAAGTGATGGGAGCAACGAAGGCATTTCTACTACACGTTTCCTGCAGGTTGTAATAAAGTCTCTAATGAAAGACAAAACATCTCTCCTTTTGGCCAAACTGGCTTAGCTTATTCAAGAGAGCAGGTGGCACACAATATAGGCACCTATGCAATCCTATAGAATGCTGCCCCCCTCTGGCAGCAAGGCTACACTGGCTCAATCTATTCACATGCATTAATACTGGTATGTTCAAGTTCAAGTTTCAGGTTTATTTGTCATTTGCACAATGTGTCAGGACGTTTATGCATTGAAGTGTTTGTGGTGAGGCTCAGGTGGATACTTTATGGCAGGGCTGCCTTAATATACATACTAACTAAACATATTAAAATAAAGAGATATGAAGAGGTGTATTAAATAAATACAAAATACAGAATATACAAACACAGGAGGGGTCTGTAGAAATTCTCTGATATGTAAAATTATTATTAAGTATAGTCTGAGAGAGCGCAGATATATCTACATCTGTCTGTTTAAAGTAATATAATGTGTCAGAGTGCAGTGGTATTGGTGGTATTGGTGGTGTTGGTGGTGGTATTGGTGCTGGTGGTGTTGGTGGTATTGGAGGTGTTGGTGGTATTGGTGGTGTTGGTGGTGGTATTGGTGCTGGTGGTATTGGAGGTGTTGGTTCTGGTGTTGGTGGTATTGGTGGTGTTGATGGTATTGGTGCTGGTGTAGGTGGTATTGGTGGTCTTGGAGGTGTTGGTGGTGTTGGTGGTATGGGAGGTGTTGGTGTTGGTGGTATTGGTGCTGGTGGTATTGGTGCTGGTGTTGGTGGTATTGGTGGTGTTGGTGGTGGTATTGGTGCTGGTGTTGGTGGTATTGGTGGTGTTGATGGTATTGGTGCTGGTGTAGGTGGTATTGGTGGTCTTGGAGGTGTTGGTGGTGTTGGTGGCATTGGAGGTGTTGGTGTAGGTGGTATTGTGGTCTTGGTGATATTGTTGGTATTGGTGGTATTGGTACTGGTGTTGGTGGTATTGGTGCTGGTGTTGGTGGTATTGGATGTGTTGGTGCTGGTGTTGGTGGTATTGGATGTGTTGGTGCTGGTGGTATTGGTGCTGGTGTTGGTGGTATTGGATGTGTTGGTGCTGGCGTTGGTCATGGTATTGGTGAAAGGTTTGTTCAGGAACCTAATGGCCTGTGGGGTAGAAACTGTTCATTAGCCGGTTTGTTCTGACCTGGATGCTGCGGTACCTCCTGCCTGATGGCAGTAAGGTGATCCGGCTGTGTGCTGGGTGGCTACAGTCCAACCGGGTCTTTTGGAATTTCCTCCGGCTGCTATTAGTTCAGACTTCCCAAACTTTTTTTTAGAAGCCAGACGTTTATTATTTACCCCAATTACATCGTCCACTGCTCTTTCATTTCTTCCTGCTGTATGGATTCCATTCAACTGCATTGGTGGGATTAGGTGTGAAACCCATCTGGCACTGTAACTCATCCATTGAAGCTCCATCATTCCTACACATCCAAAGGCTGACCAGGGGAACCTCATCACCACTCCAACTCATCCCAAAAGGTGTCACTGTGGCTTATTCCAATGATGTCTAATAGAGTCTCATCATTTTAACTCATCCCAAAGGTGTTCCTTAGGAGCGCAATCACTCCAGCTCATTCCAAAGATATCGACTGGATCTTTATCTATCTGAAACATATCAAAAATATTTCCTGGAGCTTTAAACAACACCTCATCTTGGCCGTGTTCAACAAAGTTCCATAACTGCAACCCATCCCACAGGATTTCTGTGTGGCTCCATCCTTCCAGCATATCTCCTATGTGTTCAGTGAGGCCCCACCATTCCAAATTTTCCCAAAGATGTCTAATGGAGCTACATCATCCCAAGGTGTTAGGTGGAACGTCTTCACTGCCGCTCATATCCCAACGATATCCAGTGGAATTTCATTATTGCAACTACAAGTTGCTCACTCCAACGGGTTACAAAGACATCCACCTGAGCTTCATCACTCCAGGTCATCCCACAACAGATTCCATTTTTTCCGTCCAAAAAATGTTCCTTGGAGTTTCATCATTCCAGCTCATCACAAAAAAATTCTCAGCGGAGTTTTCTAACTAAACACATCTCAGAGGTGCTCAGTGGAGTAGTACCATTCCAACTCATCCCACAGAACTTCAAATGGGCTCCATCATCCCAACTTATCCCAAATGTGTTCAGTGGAACTTCATTCTTACACCACCTTTCAAATGTTTAATGGGCCTCCATCATCCCAGCCGTGTGACCTTCTGGCTCTCCCTGTTAGTCCTGCTGTAGGAGCCAGGCCTGCCGGAGTCACTGCTGCACTCTGTTAACACCGTACAGTGTGTTCAGGTCTGTCAGAGCTAACAGTCTGTCTGATATCTCTGTCTGAGCTGAACTGCTGCCCATCCTGTGCGGCCTGATGCTGTTGCTACATCTGCTCTGTCTGGGAGACACTGCTCGCCTTTAACCACCACAGAGCTCCTGGCTGTCCTGCACTGTGGAGGCTTGGCCTGCGTTCTGCTGACCCATCTTATGACCCACCAACATAATTACAGACTAATCAGACATTACACTCTGCTTTCCTGTGCTGTCTTGTATCTGGTGTTGACCCGAGGAGGATGGGTTCCCCCTTTTGAGTCTTGGTTCCTCTCGAGGTTTCTTCCTTCCTAACTAAGGGAGTTTTTCCTCGCCACTGTGGCCCTCGGCTTGCTCACTGGGGGCTCGAACACCAGATTCTTTGTGAAGCTGCTCTGTTGTGAAAAGTGCTATAAAAATAAATGTTGATTTGATAATCCCAGCTCATTCCAGAAGTATTTAGTGGCGATCTGTCATTCAAACTGGTGTTCAGTAGGGTTTCTTCACTCCAGCTCATCCCACAGAAGTAATAAAGGTATGACTATTTCCACCTTAAATGGTGCATGAGTTACAATAAGCCCTGAAAGGAAAGAATGTAGGTGTGGGACCATTTAAGGTGGAACGGGAAAGGGTAAATAAGAAACACCTTTGATGATGTTTTGATATCTAACAAATCAGTGAAGTACAACACTGCGCTAATTGTCACGGCGTTGGGGGTGTGGACCCAAGCGCAGGGCGGGAATCCGTTTGCGGCGATGTAAATGTTAAATTGCAAGCAAAGACTTCCTGGATGTGGAAGCATGTGAAACTATGTGTGAAGTGTTTTCGGGAACGTGTTATGTAATTTTGGTTTAGGCGGGAACCCCGACCTTTGGAGCGAAAACTCCACATGCTACCACTGCGCTATGCGGTAGTACACGTGAGGTAAGTCAGGAGGGGTTTGTGAGGGAGAGGGAGAAATGGCGGGAAAAAACAAACAAAGGAGACGCCAGGACTGCGTTCTCAAACAAAAGGAGAAGTTGATAAAAATCACAAATAAACAGAAGAGGGTTTAACAGAAAGGGGACTTGTGGATCTTTGCGTGGAGAGTGACCCACACTCTCTACACTTGTTGCTTTTCTCTTTTTCTTTTCTTTTGCTTAGCTTTCTCTTTTCTTTTTCTCTTTTCTTTAGCTTAGCTTTCTCTTTTCTTTTCTTTTGCTTAGCTTTCTCTTTTCTTTTCTTTTCTTTAGCTTAGCTTTCTCTTTTCTTTTCTTTTCTTTTCTTTTCTTTTGCTTAGCTTTCTGGTGTACCGTACCGGCTACCCCTCTCTAAAGGTGCAGCGGAGGTGTTTGTGTGGTAGGGGCTTATATGGCTGCCGCCTCAGGTGCCGCTCGTTGGCTTGATCAGCCCGGGGCTTTCTGGGGTTTGGAGTTCCGGGCTGTTGTTCCACCAGAACGGCGCCACCGCGGCTGCCCTCTGCAGGCTGCCGGCGGTACGGCCCGGACCCTTACACTAATGGTATAAGCATCCTAGATAGAACTGCTCGATGGGTAGTACAAATAGCTAGAAGACATGTGAGGAGAACCACTGTGATCTGGGAGACGTTAGAGAACCTACATTTTCAGTAGGGTTTCATCATTTCAGCTCATCCCACAGAAGTAATAAAGGTATGCAATGGAATGTCTCATGGGTGTTGGAGCTACATCTGGAAACCTCTGGGCAAAGTAGATTTTCCCAGGAAGCAATTATGATACAGCACCACTGTACTGAATGACTATTTCACTATCAGGTGTAGCCGTTCTTTGCTCTATTAGTTCCGTTAAGACCAGACACCAGACTCGGTCCAATTTATTCCTGAACTTTGACTAGGAATTCCAGCATTGAGAGCCATGAGAACTTGGGAATAAGGAAAGCCCTATGGCCCAGGGCCTAATTCACTACTAGTTGTTCTTCTAGTGCATAAATGCCTCTCCTACTGCCATCCATCAGGGAGAAAAACAAGAGGAACTACAACCACACGGATGGAGAACAATAATAATAATATGCTGCAATCATGTGAAAACAATATGGATTTGGCGCGCATTATTTTAAGATGAGTAAATCATGCCGGAGCGTTTGAAATTCATCCCCCTCACATTTGATCCCCTGTTCGTCCACGACTCATGATGCCCTGCATCTTCCCAATCCACACGCTAAGCTTGGACCTGCTGTAGT
>JAMWET010004001.1:0-27500 GCA_024036415.1 Prochilodus magdalenae | reverse complement strand
AAATTCTGCTGGGGTATGTAAACTTTTGAGCACAACTATGCTAGATTTATTTAGGGGCAGTGCTGATGGTTTCCTTTGAATGTATAAATGACATATTATGTATGTATATATATATTGATATGTATATATATATATATTGATATGTATATATATATATATTGATATGTATATATATATATATATATATATATATATATATATATATATATATATATATATATATATATATAAATCAATCTAGCATCAAAATATTCTTTGCTATGTATCCCATAATCCTCTAACCACACACTCCATGTGCTCTACATGCTGCTCAACAGCCGATACACTTTAGAATGTTATTAAACTATTATGTCAGATACAATAACAGCATGTGTCCCTGAGCCTTATTGGTTTATAGCTGTTTTTGACTCGGACTCTTGGGAGAATTTGGTGGATGACTGCTGAAACTGCACGCTCTCTCCAGGAACTTCTCAAGCAGCAGCCATGTTGAACAGGATGATACAAAAACAACCATAAACACCAGAAGCTGAGTGTAAGGTACGGCAGACAGATGGCTGGTGTTTTCACGGGACGCTCAGTTCTAAAATAAATGAAATCAAACATTCGGTTGTCCATTTGTAAATCTCCAAGCAGCTTATTCAAATCTCATTTGGTCTTGCTTCTTTCTTCCGTGGCTGTAATAAGCTGTGAGGTTGCGCCGTGACGTATAGCGAAAGCCCCTGACGTGCAGGCTGGGGATTAAACTGAACAAACATGCCGCCTGTTTTTCAGCTCCTGCGTTGGTTAAAGAGAGACTTACAGCAGCAGTGGAGAAGAAAACAGTTCAGGGAGGCTCTTAAGGTGAAAACTGTCTGGTTTTGTTTGTGGACAGGCTGAGATGGTTTGAGAAGATCCCATGCAGACAAATCTTTTTCCCTTTTGATGCTTTAATGCACTGTTGTTCAACTAATGCCTTGTTTTTCTATATGTGTGGTCTTTATGTACATGCTGTGGTGGTTTGTGGGGGTTATAATCCATAATGAAGAGGTTGGTATATATATACATATATATATATATATATATATATACACACATTTGTCACTGTCCAAAAAAAAAAAATGTACAGGAGAGGCCAAAAACCTCATTTAATTTGAATGGAAGTCAATGGAACCAGACATTTTGGGACATTTCTGTTGGTCCACTCTTCATGAAATTTCCACACAGTGTAAACAGCAGCTAATGTGATCAAATGAGTCATAAAAGTAAAAATCAACACAAATGGAGATACATGGTTTTCTTTGGACAGTAACAATATACAGGGGTTGGACAATGAAACTGAAACACCTGGTTTTAGACCACAGTCATTTATTAGTATGGTGTAGGGCCTCCTTTTGCGGCCAATACAGCGTCAGTTGGTCTTGGGAATGACATATACTGCGTCCTGCACAGTGGTCAGAGGGATTAAGCCATTCCTCTTGCAGGATAGTGGCCAGGTCACTACGTGGTGCTGGTGGAGGTTGGTCCTTCTTGGTGGTATGCTGACATTACCCTGGATACCGTGGCTCTTGATACATCACAAAGACTTGCTGTCTTGGTCACAGATGCGCCAGCAAGACGTGCACCAACAGTGTGTCCTCTTTTGAACTCTGTTATGTCCCCCATAATGCTGTGTGCATTGCAGTATTTTGAGCAGAACTGTGCTCTTACCTGCTAACTGAACCTTCACACTCTGCTCTTACTGGTGCAATGTGCAATTAATGAAGATTGGCCACCAGGCTGGTCCGATTTAGCCATGAGACCTCCCACACTAAAATGACAGGTGTTTCAGTTTCATTGTCCAACCCCTGTATATATATATCAGTGAGCTTTTTGAACACCTACACATCCTTTCAGACCCACAGCAGCGAGTTGTCTTCTCACAGTGGAAGGATGGACAGAAACACCTGTGGATGTTTTTAGACCCGAAGCAGGAGTAGAATTAGATGCTCCCCCCCTCCCTCTCAAAGATTACGGTTTTAATTGCTGTTCATCCGAACAGTTTTCGTGGGTATTCCATGCCTTAGGAGTCTCATTTTCTCTACACCTTTAAAAAAAAAAAAATAGCAGGTAGCTTCTTAGCCCAAAGATCAGCCTTCCTGGTGACCCACCAGCTCAAGTCCAATCTCATTGTTGAAAACATATGTATACAGCACAGTGCAAATGTGCACCTCCTACCCATGGTGGAACTCTCCTTGGCACACTGCATGTAGCTGGGGGGCGCCGGAATCGACAATGGTGCTCCAACAGACAGCCACCCACTTTCTCCCACTGGGAGTCCATAAACCATTCAACAACATCACACAGCTGCTTTGATGGTACGTGTAGTTTCTATCGTAAAACCTTTTATCCTTGTTATTCCACATCCTTGGAATGTTTTACTAGGCTACGTTTTAGGGAGCGGTGCGGTGTATGTGCATCTCATACTAAACACACAGTCGCTTTACATGTAGTTGGTGGTGTATTGTTATAGTAGCTCTTAGAAATTTGTGTGGGACTGTGCGTTAAGAATATCTTAGTCCGACATGTGACTTTAGTTAGCCAGAATGGAGCCACTAGAAGGTGCTTCTGTATTGAACACAGTGTTCCCCAAGTGCCACACCTCCAACGCCATCAATGGAGGGTTGCGTGTATTAGCTATAGAGTTTTTCCTACATGACTTACAAAAATCGGTGAGGCCGATCATTCCCTGAGTAGAGAGTTTTTGAGCCTTTGGTGATTTTCACACAGAGGAATTTGCCCTCCGCATTTAACCTATACGGGAAGTGAAAACACCCACACCAGGGGGCAGTAAGCACAGACGTCCTGGAGAAGTGGGCATCCCTATTCATGGTGCCCAGGGAGCAGTTGGAGGTTAGGTGACTTGCTCAAGGGCACCTCAGTCGGTACTGTCAGTTCAGGGAATCGACCTGGCTACCCTCCGGTCACATGGCTGGTTCCCTAACCTCCAGCCCATGATGAAATAAGCTAGGAGGATCATGGAATGAACAAATGACTATAGACGGAGAGTGACTTGGCAGGTAAACCAGAAACCTCATAGCAGAAAAATAAGAAGAGCTGTTGACCTCAGAGTAACCTCTAGTGTCTCATTGTATAAGAAGATAAAGTTCATTAACATAGGTTCATATTATGTGCCCTGAACGAGAGACTCCATCATACGTACCTTGGGTTCTGATAAAACTCCAGTTCTTTATGATGGTACGTATGTGAACGTAAACACTGTAGTTCATGAAAGAACTGAAACATCACAGTAACCCACAGCTGTTCACGCCAGTGAGCCAACATTGTAAATAATCATTAATATTTGGATTCTTTAATGGAATGATCATTCAGAGTGCTCGCAAAACCCACCGCCCTTCATCCTCGCTCTATATTAAATAACCAAATTCCAAGAAGGCCTGATTTTTTTGACAGGCTCAGTAAAGCTTGATCCTTTAAGCCCAAGCCGGAATCATATTTGGCCCCCGTCCTGGAGAGGCGGGGCAGAGAACGTCCTGGCTTTGTAGGAATAACAAAATTTAAAGGATCAATAAAATGCTTATGACTCCTGCATTATTGACAAACCATTTCTTTTGGTTCCTGAGCTTAGGAGGATATATAAACATACAGCTCTGGAGAAATTAGGAGACCACCTCAGAATGATCAGTTCCTCTAGGTGTGCAGGTTCTGGGTTTGTGTTGGTTCTGTTTGATTCTCTACACTACTGGAACCGTGTCTCCCAAACTCCAGATCAGATATTGTATTAGATCTGATTTAGAAAATCACTAATGACCTCCAGAAGCCTGTTTTTAGAACCATGCTCGCTGTGCGTTTCATAAGAACAAGGTCCAGCAGCAAACACACAGGACAACACAGCTACAGACTGGCAGAGAGCCAAACCCACTCTCTACTGACCGTGATGAGCGCCACCTCATTCCAATGTCCCTTACCCACCGTAAGATGACCTCAGGTGACCTACAGAGAGACTGGCGAGCGGTGGCTGGGGTGAAATGCAGGTGGTCGCTTTAATTTTTCCATAGCTACATACAGTGAGGAAAATAAGTACTTTAACACCCTGCGATTTTGCAAGTTCTCCCATTTAGAAATCATGGAGGAGTCTGAAATTTTCATCTTAGGTGCATGTCCACTGTGTGAGACATAATCAAAAAAAAAATCCGGAAATCACAATGTATGATTTTTTAATAATTTGTTTGTCTGTTACTGCTGTAAATAAGTATTTGAACACCTGCCAATCAGCAAACATTCTGGCCCTCAAAGACCTGTTAGTCCGCCTCTAAAAACTCCACCTCCACTCCACCTATTATTCTAAATTAGAAGCACCTGTTGGAGGTCGTTAGCTGCATAAAGACACCTGTCCCCCCCACACCATCAGTAAGACTCCAACTACTAACATGGCTAAGACCAAAGGGCTGTCCAAAGACACCAGGGACAAAACTGTTGACCTCCACAAGGCTGGAAAGGGCTACGGGGCAATAGCCTAGCAGCTTGGTGAAGAAAGATCAACTGTTGGAGCAATTATTAGAAAATGGGAGGAGCTAAACATGACTGTCAATCTCCCTCGGACTGGGGCTCCACGCAGGATCTCACCTCGTGGCGTATCAATGATCCTAAGAAAGGTGAGGAATCAGCCCAGAACTACACGGGAGGAGCTGGTCAATGACCTGAAGAGAGCTGGCACCACTGTTTCCACGGTTACTGTGGGTAATACACTAAGACCTCATAGTTTAAAGTCATGCCTGGCACGAAAGGTTCCCCTGCTTAAACCAGCACACGTCCAGGCCCGGCTTAAGTTTACCCATGACCATTTGGATGATCCAGAGGAGTCATGGGAGAAGGTTCTGTAGTCAGATGGTCTTAATTGCGCTCGCCGTGTTCGGAGGACGAAGAATGATGAGCACCATCCCAAAAACACCATCCCTACTGTGAAGCATGGGGGTGGAGGCATCATGCTGTGGGGGTGTTTTTCTGCACATGGGACAGGACGACTGCACTGTATTAAGGAGAGGAGGACCGGGGCCATGTATTGCGAGATTTTGGGGAACAACCTCCTTCCCTCAGTTAGAGCATTGAAGATGGGTCGTGGCTGGGTCTTCCAACATGACAATGACCCAAAGCACACAGCCAGGATAACCAAGGAGTGGCTCCGTAAGAAGCATATCAAGGTTCTGGAGTGGCCTAGCCAGTCTCCAGACCTAAACCCTATAGAAGATCTTTGGAGGGAGCTCAAACTCTGTGTTTCTCAGCGACAGCCCAGAAACCTGGCTGATCTGGAGGAGATCTATGTGGAGGAATGGGCCTCCCTGCTGCAGTGGGTGCAGACCTGGTGAAAAACTACAGGACCTCTGTAATTGCAAACAAAGGCTACTGTACCAAGTATAAACACTGATTTTCACAGGTGTTCAAATTTTTTTTTTAGATTATGTCTCTCACAGTGGACATGCACCTATATATATATATATATATATATATATATATATATATATATATATATATATTGTTAAGCATCAAATCCAATCCCTGCATGATTTCTTTAATAAACACATTGGCATAAAGTGAGCAAGTCCCCCTACCACCCTGCTGCCCCCAAAACCATCAAATTCATCTGTATTATTTTCTGCCCCTGAAGACTCGCCATTCATTAAACAAAGAGTTCCTTAAGCTCATCCTCTGCGCCACTTTAACTGATGGAGATTACAGTAAAGCACACAGTAATTATTTCTTTATCATCAGGTCAAAGGCTTTGTAAGGACAATTGGGAAAGTGGGAGGTGGGGGTTGTTAAGGGTGAGGGGGGAGCCACACAAAGCCATTCCCAAAACAATGGGACCACCACCGTCCTGCCACGCGCCTCAACAGCTTGACCCCGTAGTTAAGGAGCGGTGTGAATTCATTAAAGTGATAGTTCTTAACTCAGTTTTGCTCCTAACCACCACCACTGACACGAGTTAGCATAGCTTAGCAATGGAGCTACAAGGCTAATGCAGCTAACACGTATTGGAAGCTGATATAAACGGCAGTTAGCCTGGTGCTAACCACACCACTACATCGTCACAACGTGCCTCAAAGCGCGTGGAGACGTCCAGTAATCTCTAATAGGTCCGGTTATGTGGTTATATCCTGAAAACGTGCACGGAAGCGTTAGCATAACAGAACAGTAGCAGCTGCCATCTTGAAACCGGAGTCGTGTCTGTACTGAAGTCCATATCTCGAGGTGACAGGGAGTCATACAGTGGCGGAAACCACAACATAAAGTTTACTGGAGGTTACTGAACACCTCCACAGTTCATAAAGCTATAGGCTAGTCGTTAGCATGATGCTTCTGATATACTGGGCTTGTTCAGATCTCTTGAAAATATGCTAACCTAATTTTTTTTCATTTATGGCATGGATGCTGCTTAACAAAAAATAGAGTTATATAAGAGACGATGGAGAACCCAGATAGCAGGAGGATAGCGGACCACTGTTGGGGCATTCATAGTTTTCCTTACACTGTTAAACTGATTTATTTTCCTCAGAGGATCCCTTATGAAACGATAATATATGGCAATGTATTGGAAAATATAGTGCAATATATTAAATAATATAATGTCATATATGGGAAACAAGTGCATATATATATTTTTTATTTTATATGTAATAGACATCATGTGTATTTCTCCATATGTGTTTGCATATATGATAATATATATAGTTTTATATATGTGAGAATATATTTTTTTTATACATACATGTGGCAATATACGGTATGTATATATTCTCACATATATAAAACTATATATATTATCATATATGCAAACACATATGGAGAAATACATATGATGTCTATTACATATAAAATAAAATATATTACAATATATAAGTAAATATATATTATACTACCATACAATATATGAAAATTCCTTATGTATTATACAATATATTGTAATATATTTATCACTATATAAATATATGCGAAATATATGCACTTGTTTCCCATATATGACATTATATTATTTAATATATTGCACTATATTTTCCAATACATTGCCATATATTATCGTTTCATAAGGGATGCGTGTATGTTCACTGGTGGGTTTGATGGTAAACAGAGTGTCTATATTTGTGTTGCAGACATGAAGAGACTCCTGGTTCCCATCACCACCACTGCAACACAACCAGAGCCTGTAGCATTCTCTGTAGCAGAGCCAGATGACTTTGATTATGTCTCAGACGCTGAGTTATGCAGAAATGTTGATACAGAGGTTTCAATGGGGCCAGGTCATTTTCATGACAGGCTGAATAGTTGGATATATGTGAATGAACCGGCTCACAATTGAAATCATGTATATCCAGCTATTCAGTGTGCAGCATATATCCGTCTTAAAGACGCAGTAACACATTTCATACTAACTCTATTCATGATAAGTTTCACACTGGACGGTAAAGGGAGGTTAGTAAAATGGACTGTGGTCATGTTTGGTGCATAAAGTCATATAATAATCATCAAATTAAAAAGGAAAAAAAATAAATTAAAAAAAATACTTTGTTGTTTGGGCCACTTTAAAGTTCAGAAATATTTTTTAATATTTTTTTTTAAGTTACCATTTTGGAGATACCTATTGCGGGCCGGAAGAGGACAGATGAGGACTGAAGCCCATGTTAAATCAGAGGTTTATTTACCTGCACTATTACACTATACTGTATATCCTGTACATCTAAACTCCTGGACACTCTCAGACACTGTAATTCCTCCTGGACTCCTGGATACTCTCTTACCTAAAGACCAATCTATGCACATGTTTATGATATCCGCACCCCTTTACATTTATGCACATTTATTTATTATTATTGCACAGCTTTATTATCTCTGGGAGGTTTAAATTTTTTTCTACGGATCTACAGTTATATCTGCATTTCAAGTATTATTTTGTGTATGTCTTGTTTATATTTCTTGCCTCCTTGTAAAGTGAGATATATATTCATCTATAGTGAACTGTACTATGTATAGATTATAGTTAATAGTTAATACTGCTGAGCTACCGACCCATTTAGGTTTTCATACTGCACGACACTGTTTCTTGTTTTGTATTTGTTTACTGTGCTGTCGTGTGTAACGGCTACTGGCTGCTAAATTTCCTTTTAATAAAGTATCTATCTATCTATCTATCTATCTATCTATCTATCTATCTATCTATCTATCTATCTATCTATCTATCTATCTATCTACCGCATGGTGTCACTGTTGGCACCCATCAGAATAGTTTGTGGTGAAACAGTGCCACCTAGTGGCGGTACAGTGTACTATGTCTGTTTTTCTCCATTGTGTTTGTTGTGATGATACAGAAACTGAATGTGCAAAATCAATAAAGTGAATTTAAGTAATATCTAGTCATATATTCCATTCAATTGACCAGATCTATTATTATTATTATTAATTCTCTTTCCGTTCATTATAATATAAAAAAAAGAAATTTTACAATATTTATAGTTCTTATTAATGCTATAATATTAAATAATATTTCATATTTGTCATCATAATCATTATTATCGTTCCATTATCTGTAGTAGCATTAGTAGTTAGTATTAATAGTACTTCACTTCTGCTGATGGTTTGGGAATCTAGCAGATATGCCGCTTCACATGAGAAGAGGACCTGAAAGAACACAGTTAGCAAACCCACAGGCATAGTCTTACCACACACACACACACACACACACACACACACACACATACACGACGAGTTGTTGTGCTGTTTATGAACGACGGTCGTGTTGCGCCGCCGTGTTTGTCCAGTAGAGGGCAGCAGAGCGTCGTTTGTACAGCCGTATGCAAATATTTGGAAATCTCCACTCAAATTCCCTGTTTGTGTTTATGTTCCAGTAGAACACATCCTATACTTGGAACACACCTCCACACAGCAGAACCTGATCTGGGGGTGTTCAATACTTCTATTTATTTTCTCGTTCATTTCAAGTGCTGTGTTCTGTTAGGCTCCATCAAACTTACCAGGGGACCTAAGGATAGGAACCTAGAACATTCCACTTGCTGGCCAGCCTGTCCTACCACTGCTGGCCACTCAGCAGGGGTGTGTCAGGTTGATTACTGAGCTAACAGGAGATTTAGCAAGGCATGATGACTGGATGGTAATGCCTTGCCCCACTAAAGGACCCCTGAGACTGGACCTGGGCCTAATTCAGTTGAGTGAGTACCCAGCTAGCAGAGCATGTTCTAGAGAACGACTGGTGATATGAACACCAGCAAAGCACATACAGCAGTGCTCTGTAAGAAGCACCACCTCCCAAATTCATGTATGCACATTCCCAAGTCGAACAACACTGGACTAGCAAACTTATTGTATTTAGACTTCATGGTCATAAAGCCCACTGTAAATAAACAAATACAATGACTGCTGCAATGCTAATCAGCTGCTATCCCAAACATTAGCAAACGGTGACCCACAGAAGTCTGAGTTTTACTATTCCACCTTAAATGACCAAGCAGTTACATTTCCAGCACCTTCTTGTTTGAAAATGTCCCCATTCCACCTTAAATGACCCAGCATTTACATTTCCAGCGCCTTCTTGCTTAAATGTCCCCATTCCACCTTAAATGACCCAGCAGTTACAGTTCCGCTACATTTCTGTTTCGCCTCCACCCTTAAATGACCCGCTTAAATGTCCCCATTCCACCTTAAATGACCCAGCAGTTACATTTCCAGTGACCACTTCTTGCATGTCCCCATTCCACCTTAAATGTCGCAGCTTACATTTCCGTCGCCTCCGCTTAAATGTCCCCCATTTAAATGACCCAGCAGTTTACCTTTCCAGCACCCTTCCTTCTTGTTTGAAAATGTCCCCATTCCACCTTAAATGACCCAGCAGTTACATTTCCATCGCCTTCCCGCTTAAATGTCCCCATTCCACCTTAAATGACCCAGCAGTTACATTTCCAGCGCCTTCTTACTTAAATGTCCCCATTCCACCTTAAATGACCCAGTAGTTACATTCCCAGCACCTTCTTGTTTGAAAATGTCTCCATTCCACCTTAAATGACCCAGTAGTTTCATTTCCAGTGCCTTCTTGCTTGAATGTCCCCATTCCACCTTAAATGTCCCAGCAGTTACATTTCCGTCGCCTTCCCGCTTAAATGTCCCCATTCCACCTTAAATGACCCAGCAGTTACATTTCCAGCACCTTCTTGCTTAAATGTCCCCATTCCACCTTAAATGACCCAGCAGTTACATTTCCATCGCCTTCCCGCTTAAATGTCCCCATTCCACCTTAAATGACCCAGCAGTTACATTTCCAGCACCTTCTTGTTTGAAAATGTCCCCATTCCACCTTAAATGACCCAGCAGTTACATTTCCGTCGCCTTCCCGCTTTTGTTTAAATGTGCCCATTCCACCTTAAATGACCCAGTAGTTTCATTTCCAGCACCTTCTTGCTTAAATGTCCCCATTCCACCTTAAATGACCCAGCAGTTAAATTTCCGGTGCCTTCTTGTTTAAAAGTCCCCATTCCACCTTAAATGACCCAGCAGTTACATTTCCGGTGCCTTCTTGTTTAAATGTCACCATTCCACCTTAAATGACCCAGTAGTTACATTCCCAGCACCTTCTTGTTTAAATGTCCCCATTCCACCTTAAATGACCCAGCAGTTACATTTCCGTCGCCTTCCCGCTTAAATGTCCCCATTCCACCTTAAATGACCCAGCAGTTACATTTCCAGCACCTTCTTGTTTAAATGTCCCCATTCCACCTTAAATGACCCAGCAGTTACATTTCCAGTACCTTCTTACTTAAATGTCCCCATTCCACCTTAAATGACCCAGCAGTTACATTTCAGTCGCCTTCCCGCTTAAATGTCCCCATTCCACCTTAAATGACCCAGCAGTTACATTTCCAGCACCTTCTTACTTAAATGTCCCCATTCCACCTTAAATGACCCAGCAGTTACATTTCAGTCGCCTTCCCGCTTAAATGTCCCCATTCCACCTTAAATGACCCAGCAGTTACATTTCCGTCGCCTTCCCGCTTAAATGTCCCCATTCCACCTTAAATGACCCAGCAGTTACATTTCAGTCGCCTTCCCGCTTAAATGTCCCCATTCCACCTTAAATGACCCAGCAGTTACATTTCCGTTGCCTTCTTGTTTAAATGTCCCCATTCCACCTTAAATGACCCAGCAGTTACATTTCCAGCACCATCTTGTTTGAAAATGTCCCCATTCCACCTTAAATGACCCAGCAGTTCCAGTTCCAGCGCCTTCTTGCCTAAATGTCCCCATTCCACCTTAAATGACCCAGCAGCTACATTTCCAGCTCCTCCTTGTTTAAATGTTAAGTTTTTGCACTCCGACTGTCAGAATGAACCTGGTCCACCGTTTAAGGTGGAACAGGTAAATATGAGGGCCCGGAACTCCACCTTATCAGCCCTCTGCGATCTTTCCAGAGTCTAAATGTCTCCCAGATGTCCACACAGCTCTTCACTCTTCCCTGAACTAAAAGTCTCTAAGAGCTTCCTTCTCCTTGTTGACTTTCTCTCAGCCACCTGTCCAGCTTCCCTACTGTTCTACGCACGGACGCCCCCTGTTCCTGATTGGCTGGAAGAGCGTTTTGAGGCCTGACCTGAGCCACTTGTAAATTTCCCATTTACAGACCGGTGGGCTGTGCACCAACGCCAGCGCACACATCTGACAGCTAGCGGACTGTGGGGAGACATTATATTATTAATGATGGCACCAAAACAACAAACATAAAAACAGAAAGAAGAGGAAACACCACGTGCAATCCTGGAATGCTGCTACTGACAGTTTACACCATGGCCATAACGATCCCTCAGAAAGCGGAGAGAAGAGGCGTTATAGAAACATTCGTGTGGGTGAAATAAATTTAGAAGCCTGGTCTCTTTAAACCCTCACGCTGTCATATCTGCTCCTAATCCACACAAAGCAGAGCGCTCCGGTCTGTGAATCTCAGACAGAACAGGCCTGGGTTATTCCCCAGCCTGCCCATACTGGTACGCCACAGGCCCCACGTCTGCAAAAGCAGAGACAGAGACGGATTCCAGAAGCGGGGGAAATGTCAGAACAGGGGGAAAACAAAAAAACACACCCGCTGAGACGGCAGCTGGAGACACATGCTACAGCCTTAGGACCCAAGCTCTTCACTGGACAACTGAAAGGAGGAACTGCACACAGGGGAAGTCTAGCGGCTCTGACCAAACCCTCCAAACCACGTATTAACGATCACGCTGGGTGTTTATAGAATGCCCTCATCTCACCAGCAGCGCTGCACAAATGTCCACACACGGCAAACGGACCACGCTCACCTTTAGCTAACGTAGCATCGGCTAAAGTGACTTTGCCATGTGAAGCATGTTTGGAGAAGAAACATTACACCAGCTTGGTGATCAATCGAGTGACTTCTCTGGCTTTAAACTTTGATGTAGTGCCTTTCTTCTTCTTGTTCTTAGCTCTGTAGGCTTTAGCATGCTAGCATTAGCCAGCTAACTATCTGTGTTAGCAGTCAGATAGAGTAGCTAGCAGTGGAGATGCCACCTTTCAGAAATGAAAATAAAGGACAGTGGGGCGGTGCAGGGGGTAAGGGGTGCGTGGTCATGTGTGAGTGACGTGTTCGAAATCGTGGCCAGTTTGGGGCTTGGTTTACGGGGTTGTTTGGGGGAGAGTGTGGTCAATCATGAGTGATACATGTGTTTATCGGACATTTACGGTAATACGGAACAAAGCACGTCCCGTGTTTGAGCTGGGTCCGGTGGCGGGTAGGGGGGATTGTGATTATTGATATGTGTGTGACAGATGTGTATATCGGACATTTATGGAAATACGGAACAAATTTACAGACATTTACGGAAATACGGAACAAATTTACAGACATTTACGGAAATACAGAACAAATTTACAGACATTTACGGAAATACGGAACAAATTTACAGACATTTACGGAAATACAGAGCAAATTTACAGACATTTACGGAAATACGGAACAAATTTACAGACATTTACGGAAATACAGAGCAAATTTACAGACATTTACGGAAATACGGAACAAATTTACAGACATTTACGGAAATACGGAACAAATTTACGGAAATATGGAACAAATTTACAGACATTTACAGAAATACGGAACAAATTTATAGACATTTACGGAAATACGGAACAAATTTACAGACATTTACGGAAATTCAGAACGAATTTACAGACATTTACGGAAATACGGAACAAATTTACGGAAATACAGAAGAAATTTACAGACATTTTTACGGAAATACAGAACAAATTTACAGACATTTATGGAAATACAGAACAAATTTACGAACATTTACGAAAATACTGAACAAATTGTGACATTTTCGCAACATTTACTTGCCAAATAAAGGACGATTCCGTATTTTACGGGATCTGATTTCGGGGCAGTGGGGTTTGGGGGGCGGGTATGAGGTGTTGGTTGGGGGATTGTGTGATCAATCATGTGTGACAGATGTGTTTGTCAGACATTTACGGTAATACGAATTCCGGGTGGTGGGGGTTATTGAGGAGGTGGGGATTGTGATCATTCATGTGTGTGTGACAGGCGTGTTTATCGGACATTTACGGAAATACGGAACAAATTTACCGACATTTACAGAAATACGGAACAAATTTACGGACATATATGGAAATACGAAACAAATCCCACCCAGTATTGGTTTAATATGGGACGCAACATTACTTGCCAAATAAAGGACGATTCCGTATTTTACGGGACAGGTGGCAACCCTAGTGAGACCTCGATGCTGCACCCAGGTCTAACTAACTTTCAGAAGCCTGAGTATATAGTGAAGTAGGGAAAGAGGTGGCCAAGACTGAATGCTAAGTATTGTAGCGAGCCGTGGGGGGCATAACCATGCAGAGCAGCCACAATGGGGAATGCTGGGAAGCACTGGGTGCCGGCCTGTGAGGCAGTTGGTGTGGATCTGCTATCTACCACCAGGTGAAAGTCTATGGCCACATCTGTCCCCCCTGCTTCCCGGCTGTAATCATTCGATCAGAGGTGGGTGGCAGGTTCGCTCGCTGTATCGCCTGTGTCTTCACCTGTGCCAATGCCACACTGGTATCAGAAGTGGGATCAAGCCCCCCAGCAGACTGAATAAAAATTGCACTAGGACAAACTGTGAAGCAAACCGGGGGCTTGAGCCAGGCTGAGGCTAAGATATTTGGTTTCCAGGTATAGAGTAACATGAACCTAAACGTTGGGTTGCTCCTCAGACCCCCGCAAGCAGATGAAGGTGATGACTGAAAGAATGAATGATAGAGTGAACTCTGAAGATGCGTCGTCTGAGGATGTGAGCGATTGATCTAGTGTTGCCATCATGTCCCCATCAGTAAGCTGTTGATTTCGTGATCAGCTGACTCCTAAACATCGGGTCTTCTTTCTGAGCCTGTGTGTTTGACGCGAATATGGACAGACGAACAACGTGGTGTGATAAAACCTGATGCCTCTGACTAGGGCTGTCCTCTAGAAGTCGAAGAGTCGAATCGTCAGTCGGGGACCCTTTAGGTCGACTGACAACAGTGACCCTTTTTTTTTTCAACAGACTAAAGCTTACAAAAATGCACAAGAACTTCAATAAATTAAAAATACATTTTAATAATTATTAAAAGGGTAATAATAAATATGTGTTTAAGGTCTAGCTGGGCTATAATTCATGCTTGCTAAAAAGTTTAATCCATGTGACAAAAAAAAAAGCTGTGAAGCTGAGAAACAAGGGGGACGATGTCTCAGAGAAAGAGGAGGAGCTGCTGAATAAGAGAATCGATACAAATGAAGCCGAATTCTGCTCGTCATTTAGTCATCCAACACTGCTCCAAACGAGGGAGCTGACTTTCGTTTAGACATAACGGCTGTTTGCGGTGAAGGAGAAACGGAGCGGAGACGTTTGTTTTATTATAATTCAGTTATTTTAGAATCTAAATTACAGATATTTATATTTATTCGTCTACAGCTGAGATTATCTTTATTTAAAGATCAGTACAGTCACTTAATACGCCTGCTGATAAACGAGAGATAATGATTCCAGCATGGGGAATATAATAATTAAACGGTTTCAGGTCTGCCATTCTTCTCTTCCTCTATAATAATTTAAATATGGACTAATCTGGTTTTATTAGCAGCTCATTATTTATGAGAGATGAAAGACGAAGGGTCCTCCTACTGAAGAAGCTGTTAGAAGTGAGATTAAAAAGACAGGCTGTAAATACGAGCTGCTGCCCGACGCTATAACTAAATCAGGCTCCAGTTCAGATCGATCATCATAGGCCCCGCCCCTTTTAGTTCAGAAGCATGTTCCTGTGACTCTGCTGACTGTCTAAATGAGGAGATCAGATCTGAACCGTGTGCAGACTGATCTACTGAGTACTAGATAATGTACATGGAGAAGAAACATGAGCGAGTAGTCGAATCAGCCAGGACGGGCGACAGTCGGGTACAGCACTACCTCTGACTTTTGAATGAACACGTCAGGGTTTATAGAGCGACTCGCAGCACGGTCACCATACTTGAGCCTGCTTAGTTTCTCCTGACTCAGCTGTTCACTTATTTGCCCTCAGAACAGCATGTCATTTGACTGGGACTGATTCAGGACACTTTCACGTAGGACTGTACGAGCCCCCGATTCGGAAATATGCTAAGCTTCATTACAGCCTCCCCAGCATGTGATTTGGATTAGCATTCGAACTACAAACTTTCCAGGCTGTTGTTAAGTTCTGGAGCCCTCGACACCAAATGCATCTAACGCAGAGAGCTGTACAAGCAACACAAGAAATCTATCATGGAACCACAGTTATGTGGAAAAACACAATTCGTTTTTTCTGAAAGGGACCTCTGGGGCTCAGGGCCAAAACCTCGAGGCTTCAGCAATGCTGAGGCAAACACAATGTGGGCCATATCCACCACTGCACAAGCAAACAGCAAAACAAGGCAGTTACAGCAAAGGAAGATTACAGAGATCTCCATTTATGAGCAGAGATCTTATCCCCACCCATCATTACAATCTATGTAAAGGAGCTAGAGGTGGCATCCTTTGATTCGGTGGATGCCAGAAAACGGTGTGTATGTTAGAAAGCTGAAAAGCTCTCTGGTTAGATGCTCCTTCATTCGGTCGGATACTAAAGGCTTTTTTGCATGATGTATTTGTCGCATCTTTGTCTGTCTATCTCTCTGCCTGTCCCTGTTCATGTCTCACAGCGCCCCCTCTGGTCACTTCATGTCATAGCACAGCTCTTCCTGTTCCACCCTGGCTTCAATCACTCCCACACCTGAGACCAATCTGTTACCCATTAGGACTTGTATTAAGACTCCTCTGTTTGGCCTGTTGGCTTGTGAAGTTGTAGTGTTTGTGTTTTTCTTCCGTTCTTGACCCTTGTTTTGTTTCTGCTATCGTTTCTCAGGTTATGGACGTGTCTTTGATAATACCCACCTGTGTTTTGACCCCTGTTACCCGGGCTAACTCAAATAAAACCACTGTGCACTCGCATCCCGCCTCAACCATCCTGTTACAGTATTGTGGGGTTCCACTACAGGCCGCGCTGCCATTGGAGGTTGGGCAGCACCGACACAGCACTCATTTCAGACACGAGGCAGAAGAATAAGGTGCAGAGAGGTTTAACATGCTGTGGTCTGGGAGTGATAACCTACACACACAGCAGTTACTGGCAGTGATGGCACAGATGCTCCGGTGAACAAAGTGTGCGGGATGGGTGGCGTCGTCCACAAAGCTTTGCTGCGCATGGTGTAGATGTCCGTGTTGGAGGGTCTCAGCTGTCCTAACTATACGTTGTAGGCTCTTGTGGCCGGAGACGGTGCAATTCCCAAACCAGACGATGATGCAGCTGCTCAGGATGCTCTCCACGGCCCCCCTGAAGAACATGGTGAGGATGGGAGGGCGGAGATGAGCCTTCTTCAGTCTCCGCAGGAAGTAGAGGCTTCTGGGTGGAGACAATGGAAATAGAAACAGTTTGGCAAAGCTGGCACATGTGGAATAATGCTGGGGCAATTCCTGTGTGCACAGACACCAGACTTAGCAATTAGCAGCGTTAGCATGTGCGTGTTTCTGAACTGGCTGAACTTCAGTCTTTAGAAGCAGAAAGCCAGGGCCCTAGTGCACACAAGCAACACTTGAGGAGCTCTGGTTCCTTTGGAAAGGATAATGCAGTGCTCAGTCTCTCGCTGCAGTGCTCTGACATGAAGACCTGAGAAGATCCCAGAGAGATAGAGTCTATCTCAGCTTGGGAATATCAACTGCATAGTAGCTCAATGAGTAAAGAGTCCAGGCATTAAGCAGCCATCGCTGTTTTCCATTCCTAACAACCACCTGGGAACCTGCTTATGATGGTATTGTAGTATGTAGTGTTGTAGGGACACCGAAAATAACTAGAACAGGGGTTCAAACTCTTTCTCAAGCTCACATATTTTTGTACCACCACCCTTAGGCATTGTTAAGTATAGCTAAAATGTGGAGTGTCTGAGGGGCCCTAGGGCCAGTTTGAAGTCCTCTGGCCTAAGGAAATGTTTTTCCTCAAAAATTTGGATCCACACTTTGTGGATTTGGTTGATTTCTTTGACTGTTGTATGTTATGTTAGTGTTCTCAATGTGCTAGGTCTTCAGTTCAGTTCCTGAAGTCCTAGCCAATGGCAGAGCTTGCTCGGCTGTATCTGCAGAAATACAACAGGCAACATTTTTTGGTTGTAATTTTTTTTTCCCAGTTAGAAAGTGCAACCCTTCTCCCACCAAAACGTAAATAAGACTAGAACTAGTGATACCTGAAGCTTAACTGGAGTTATATTAAAACTTAGTGTCACCAGATTTCACAGGAATCACTATAGGCTCATTCTGAAGGTGTCACATGGGACAAGACGAGAAGGCAGGATGTAAGTTTAAGTCTTTAATGGAGAACAAATAAGATAAAACAAAAACTACGAAGACCAGAAAACAGGGACACAAAAACATGGAGACAAAACACCAAGCAGGAACAAAGGGAACAACAGGGAGTATAAATAAACAAGGAACCCCAGGGAAGGGGCGGGGCTAAAGACTAAGGACAAGTGAGGGGCCTTACAAGAGGGCAGAGACAGGAGGAGCAATGACCACAACAAACAGAAGCACATGGAACAGGATAACAAAAGACACATGGAAGTGCCAAGAGAAAAAGAGAGATAAACAGAGACAACAGAGACAAACAGGGACAAGACAGGACAGGACGTGACAGAGTCCTACACTGTAAACCCTTCAGTGTACTTCGCCCTATCAGAGTGGTGCTACCACAACAACCTCAGTCTCAACATCAGAAGAACTAAGGAGATGATCGAAGCTGCAGAGGGGTGGTCACTCTCCTCTGTACATCAATGGAGCTGAAGTGGAGTGGGTCAGCAGTGTTAGGTTCCTCGGGGTACACCTCACCGATGACCTCACCTGGTCACTCCACACCAACAAAGTAGTGAGGTCAGCGCCTCGTCTTCCTGAGAAGGCTCAGGAAGATTGGTCTGCCTCCTGACATCCTCACCAACTTCTACAGATGCACCATAGAGAACATCCTCACGGCCTGCATCACGGTCTGGCCACAACCGCAAGGCCCTGAAGAGAGTGAGGATAGCGGAGTCCATCATAGGCAGTAAACTTCCAGACCTGCAGGACGTATACCAGTCCCGCTGCCTGAGGGCATCTACCAGTCCCGCTGCCTGAGGGCATCTACCAGTCCTGCTGCCTGAGGACACCTACCAGTCCCACTGCCTGAGGACACCTACCAGTCCCACTGTCTGAGGACATCTACCGGTCCCGCTGCCTAAGGATATCTATCGGTCCCGCTGCCTGAGGACATCTACCGGTCCCACTGCCTGAGGACATCTACCGGTCCCGCTGCCTGAGGACATCTACCGGTCCCACTGCCTGAGGACATCTACCGGTCCCACTGCCTGAGGACATATACCACTCCCGCTGCCTGGGGACATCTACCGGTCCCGCTGCATGAGGACATCTACCGGTCCCGCTGCCTGAGGACATCTACCGGTCCCGCTGCCTGAGGACATCTACCGGTCCCGCTGCATGAGGATATCTACCGGTCCCGCTGCCTGAGGACATCTACCGGTCCCGCTGCCTGAGGACATCTACCGGTCCCGCTGCCTGAGGACATCTACCAGTCCCGCTGCCTGAGGACATCTACCGGTCCCGCTGCCTGAGGACATCTACCAGTCCCGCTGCCTGAGGACATCTACCGGTCCCGCTGCCTGAGGACACCTACCAGTCCCGCTGCCTGAGGACATCTACCGGTCCCGCTGCCTGAGGACATCTACCGGTCCCGCTGCCTGAGGACACCTACCAGTCCCGCTGCCTGAGGACGTCTACTGGTCCCGCTGCCTGAGGACGTCTACCGGTCCCGCTGCCTGAGGACATCTACCAGTCCCGCTGCCTGAGGAAAATCCAGAAGATCCGGTTGGACTGTAGCCACCCAGCACACGACCTGTTCACCCTACTGCCATCAGGCAGGAGGTACCACAGCATCCAGACCAGAACAAACCGGCTAATGAACAGTTTCTACCCACAAGCCATCAGGTTCCTGAACAAGCTGTGAACCTTTCACCAATACCACCAACACCACCAATACCACCAGCACCAACAGTTCCAGTACCATCTATACCACCAACACCATCAATACCACCAATAGCACCAACACCACCAATACCACCAACACCTCCAATACCACCCACACCAACAATACCACCAACACCACCAATACCACCACCAATACCACCCACACCACCAATACCACCAACACCACCAACACCACCAATACCACCAATACCACCAACACCTCCAATACCACCCACACCACCAATACCACCAACACCACCAACACCACCAACACCACCATCACCACCAACACCACCACCACCAATACCACCACCAACACCACTGCACTCGGACACTTTATTATTATTAATACTCATATGTCACCGTTATGGACAATATCACTAAGTCACTTTAAGCAACAGAAATATATATATATATATATATATATATATTTATATTATATCTCATCAGAGAATTTCTACAGACCCCTCCTGTGTTTGTATATTCTGTATTTTGTGTATTTTGTATTTATTTAATACACCTCTTTTATATATCTTTATTTTAATATGTTAAGTTAGTTTGTATATAATGTGGTCCTGCTGTAGAGCATCAACCTAAGTCTTACCACACACATTTCAATGGGCATCCAAACGTTGGATTTAGCCCCCGTATTACAATGTGAATGTGTTGTTTATTTATGAGTAACATCTGAAGGAAAATTAAGATGTAATACAGAGAAATAAACAAACTTGCTAGCAATTCTGTGTGACCCATTTTTCTCATTGCTTGTCCTTTTGTTTTGGATCTACTCACTGAAATAAGTACACTGGAATTTTCAACCACACAGTACACACAACTCACAAGCAGCTAAACATCACCCCGGAGGTTCCTCTCTGCCTGAACGCTAGGCCTACGTCTGAGCATGCTCCTGCTATTGTAGCTGTACTGTACTCTAGGGGGAGTTGATAGCACGCATAGCACTAGTCCTGGTTACTGTCACGCTTGTCAGGAGGGTGATAATCACGTCGTTTCACACTTTCAAATCAACTCTCCACACTCCCCTCACCCTCTAACCCTCAGATAAACCTCAGGGACTCATTTAGCCGTCACATATTTGGATGAAAGGAACCGTCCTAGCTCAGTTACAGCTTCAGTTAAAGCTGCGTTCACAAATAACGTTCACTGAAGAGTTCCTGAAAGCTGAGAAATATGTGTTTACTGAGAACACTGATGTTGTCTGTATGTAGGCAGGCAAACACTTTGCCTTGACTGTCTGTTGTAATCCCAGTGTGATATACAGGGGGTCCTGGGGGGTCTGGGATCCGAATTATGAATTATGCAGTCCATTAGGCTAAAACAGATGCTTAAATACAAACTCAGGGAAACGTCATTGCTTGGCTGCTTCGCTTGCAAATTGCTGAACTTCTGTCTTTGGTATTGCAGTGACCCCAAACCGGCTTGTGATGCCATTAGAGGCAGGAGTGAGGACGCCTTGTCTTTGGGAGGCCCTTTGACAGAGCAGTATGGTGGCCTGCGGTGTTAACGGTGGCCCTCCGGTAATGTTTCAAGCAGGCACTTGGGCAGGCACTCAGTTGGGGCTTGTGCAAGAACAAGCGGCAGGTTAGCTAGTTAATGCCTTACTGTGTCAACTCTAGTCTGAGCTTTAACCAACACAGCAGAGGCTTGGACCTGAGCCTCCAGCACACACAAGCAGCGAACTTGCTGGTGTTGACCAGTGGCTGAGGGAGTCCTACTGTGGAGAGACCACGTCTGTAGGGGGGCTTTGTGAGGTCGTCAGGATGGCCCCTGAACGAGATATGAGCTATGCTGCATCCAGACAGAAGAGTAGATGTAAGGTGTAACCTGTAAGACCTCATTTGATGCGTAGCAGGCTTACTAGAACTAGAAAAGAGAACTTCCAGAGGAACTGAGAACTGGTCCCCCCAGCATGGGACCACCCGAATACCAGGGCGTATTTCGCACGCTGGTAATACCTGAAGGTACGCTGTTGTAGCAGTAGATGGAGATTAGAGCGAAGAATGCTGGGATGTTGCTTTAAGTCTGTGAAAGAGAGGAGGCTGGCGAGAAAGAGAGGAGGCTGAAGTGGCTGTGGCTGTGCTGATAGGGAGGGGGGCTGAAAGAATGTATGCACTCAGCATGATACATAGAGGAGAAGGAGCGAGAGAGAGGGAGAGGGAGAGGAAGAGAGAGAGAGAGAAAGAAAGAGAGAGAGAGAGAGAGAGGGAGAGAGGGAGAGAGAGAGAGAGAGAGAAAGAGAGAGAGAGAGAGAGAGAGAGAGAGAGAGAGAGAGAGAGACAGAGAGAGATAGCAACTGAGACATGAAAAGAGACATTGTATATGAGCCTGGATGCTTTAGACAGTGTGTTTCAATGCATATAATACAGAGTGTGTGTGTGTGTGTGTGTGTGTGTGTGTGCCTGTGTGTGTGTGTGTCAGGAGAATCATAGATAACTCCATATATATATATATATATATATATATGTGTGTGTGTGTGTGTGTGTGTGTGTATTTAAATAAATACAACATATGCATATACTATATAAACTGCATACAGACATATACATATACATATAGGTTACATTATTATTACTGTATTATTACACAGGTACTTTCGATAGTTTACATCTTTCAAGGTCCAGACAAAGTTTGGCGCGCCCGTTTGCCAGTCTCTCTAGAAGCAGGTCACCGCTTCCTCCTCTACGACGTCACGGCGGGGGGCGTGGCTTAACGGTTTTTTTTTTTTTATGGCTTATTTGCACAATACCTCACTTCCTCAGAGCGAGCTGCCATTGCACAGAAAAGGGAGGTGCGCGCGCGCAGGCGAGCGAGCGAGCGAGACAGCGAGCGCGCACACCCGCAGGCAGGCGCGCGCACGCACGCACGCACGCACCACCGAGAGGAGCTCAGTGTGAAGGGCGAAGAAGAAGAAGAACTGAGCAGCTGCAAATCTCGGCTGAAGGGGCTGCTGGAGCCCATGGCTCAGTCAGCGAGCGCCGCCAACATGGAGCAGGAGCTGGCCAGCAAGAAGCTCCACTCGAGGTAGGAATGAGGGGCGCGCGGGGGATGGGTAGAAGGACGGAGAGGGAGATGGGTTTTGAGAAGAGAGAGAGAGAGAGAGTGGCCGGCTTGCTGGCTCTGGGTGGGGAGAGGCTTTTGAGCTTGGCTATTGACTTCCTCCCAGGCTGCTTCTCTCTCTCAGCTGCCTGTTTTTCTTCACTCCTACAAGCTGTGGCTGCTATTGAAGAAGAGACACACAGTAGCGCGCGCTCGCTCACATTTGCACACACAGTGAGGGGGAAAGCAGGCAGGCAGGCAGGCAGGCAGGCATGTGGTTTCGTGGCACTGGTATTTGTATAAGCAACAGTCTGGCTTGCTGAAGTGAAGCTGCTGGGCTGCTTTTCCCCTTTTTGCATACGTGTCGCTTCAGCTATCTGTCTCTGCTGCTTTCCCCCTCGTGTGTTCGTGCCGAGCTATTTCCTTGTTACTCTTTCTCTTCTTCTTCTTCCTGGCAGCCATGGGGTCACCCAGGTGTTGTAAGGGAAAGGAGAATTTGGAGCTCAGAAGCAGCCGGCTGGATTTGTTTTTCAGCCAGCTAGAGCTGCAGGGCTCCTGCTATCACCCAGGCCGTGTTAATGAGTACACACGGTGTGGGAATACTCACAACAACAGACCAACAGGCGTCTGCTTATGTGGAGCCACCACTGTTGTGAGCACTGGTTTCCTATTAGGAGGTCCATCGGTCCTCACAAACGTGACCCCCTCCCCTCAGATACACCCCGACTGCCATCCAGAAGATCTTTTCATTTCGGCCGTTTGTTTTTATGACACCAGAGGGCATTGTGACATTGCACTTCCTATGGTCGTCGGCCACAACAGCGATTCTGGGACGCCGCAAGGAATACTAATGGTCTTCCGAGCGTGGATTGAGCACTCAATGAGGCCTTCCAGGTCGTTTGTGCTCATTTAGGAAGACATTCTCAGTTGCTAGGGTATGGGATTTCAGAGGATAGACCGAAGGTATTCTGACCTGAGACCGGCTTGTGCTCCATCATGAACCTCAGCCAAGATATACAGGTCCAAAGTTTGGTTGTGTTTGTATTCAGAAGGTCGTTTTGGGTTTGTTACAGAGCTTAAATTGACTTCTAGCCTTTACTAATGAGCGCAAGGCAGCTATAGCTTGTTCGTTGCAGTAGGTTCCCATTCAAAGTTAAGAACATTTTCCCGGTTTCCTTCCCAAGAAGGTATCCCGCACCCGCCATCTTGGAGATACAGAGTAGAGTTTGGCGATTTGGTGCCGTCAGTTGGCAGCCAGACAGGAGGTGGGGGAGTGCGGCTGCTGTTGGGAAAAGAAGGATAAAGTGTGGACGTCACGATCAATAGCTGCTGATGAGAATTTAGACTGATATGATAACTATTTTCATATTGAGCTAGCACATACAGAAGTCATGGGTCTCTTCTCACTCATTAAATGGTGGGGGACGTCGGGCCGAGCCGAGTTTTGCTAACCCATACACCTCCAGAGCATTTTGATCTCGGTATGGAGGGGCTGTATGGAGGTTGCCTGATGGGAGTCCTGGGTGATAATCACCATGCCCATGCAAGCTTGAACATACCTCACGCAGTTCCTGGCAGTTTATGGTGCGGATAGGGGTGAGAGGTGGAGGGACAACCGAGTGTATATCTGGGACGTGGTGCAGTAGCTTACAAACCAGTACCATACTTGGTAGCTGACATGAAAGCCCGGTGTCCTCCTCCACAGAGTGGGAGGACTGCCACAGAGCGGGCGGGATTCGTTGGGCGTCTCCCCCAGCGCTTAAAAGCGAGGACTCGTCACTGAAAAAAAGATGACCCCTTGCTCAATTCTGAGTCTACTCCATGGAAAGTGAGCTAGTCTGGTACGAACAGCCCGCTACTGGGCAGTGCTTTGGTGAAGGTGCTATCGTGGTGTTAAGGATCTAGTCCGTAGGTTAACTGGTCTGTTGTGCATGTAGTCCTGCGTGGTGCAGCCGTCTGCCGAGTGGTGGCTGGCAGTCTAACAGGAGGTACTCATGACGGACAGCACATCGGCTCACTGGATGTCTTTAATGACTGGTGGACTGTTGGAGTGCCGTCATGTAGCATGAGATTAAGACCGCGTCCATGATTCAGGGGGATCTGCAGGAGTCGGCCGCTAGTCGAGACTAATGAGGGCAGTGGGCTCTTATTTATTTTTTGTGACTTATTGATGGTTCATGGTGCGCATTTTTTCTATGGGGAGTTATTGGCACACGTGGGCATCTAGCCGCGGCATTCTGACTCCTTTCCAAGGTATCGTGGTAGACCACGGGCCGAAGTGGTACTCGACGCTGAGTCCATGCTGGGTAACCATTGACGCCTTGTCATGTGGCTACATAGACAGTAGAACACGACAGAAGCTCGAGGCGCGCTGCTTGTGGCGGCGATTTAGGTTAGCTCCCGTGCTGGGACATGTTTTGTTGGGGTACTGTGCTAGTAGTTTCCTTGCCTGGCATGGTAATATTGGCACAGGCAACACCGCGAACGCGCAGGCTTGTGATGGGGCGTAAGTCCGCCAACGGGCTGACATTGAACGATAAAAGAGCTTTTTTTGTGTGCAACTCTGCGTGTTGAGGCCGATGGCTTTCGATTCTGTGAGCCTTCAGCCTAGCAGCCAATGTGATAGATGTGCATGAGGGCAGAACACTGTGCATATGCATGATTCCATGCATATTAAAGCGTCATGCAGTTACTCTAACAATATAGGCAAAAACAGAACTGCGGTGGAATTTGCGGCCCCGTTGTTCATGGGACGGCCCGGGTGGGGGGGTGGGGGGGGTGACCGGCATGGCACTGTGGGCAAACCGCTTTCACGGCATGACAGGCGCTTTAGACTGAATGGGAATCTAGACTGTATCCATTAGTAGGATACTAGTTGATAGAGTGGCACTAACGCTTGGATTGGGCTGGATCTGAATGTAACGATTTACCCGCAGTGATTTTGGAATATGGTAATCCAGAGAAGGGGGAGTCGTCAGTTGCAAGCTGACTGATATGGCATGTGGTGGCGGGCGGCTGAGTGAATTTGGCAAACATAAAAAATAAATATAATCAAAAACAACAAAAGTAGAAACTAAAAAGCATAAACAAGAATTAGCAGTAAGATTGAATTGAAAAATAATTGTATTGTACAATGAACGTGAAGGGCAGCTTTTAACCGTACCAAAACACTGAGATAGCGTACCAATTTTACGAAGGCTCGCGAATTCTGAACAGAAATAGGTGGGTTCTTAACACACATGTCCGAATGCTTGTCCCAATGCAAACTGATTTGAGTGGTGGTATGACGCGGGTGGAGTTTTTGGAATCGGTGTAACCGATCCTATAGCATGGTCGATGTCCAGTTGGTCGCCATGTGTGTTTTGTATCCACCTGATCACGCGTTCTGTTTACCTTGTTAAAGGTGTTTTAGAGTTTTTAAAGAGCAGATTTCGGAGGAAAGAGAGCGGAACGACCAGGGTGACTGCTTACAATCCACGTGTGGCTGTAAAAGCTAAAGTCTAGGGCTAGCTAGCTAGCTGGTTCTCCATTAATAGCTAGCGTTACAGCCCATTTAGCTTCATTAACCTCTCCAGCTCTGAGTGGTTTAGTAAGGACAACATCAGCCTGTTCATGCTCTAAAAGTGTCTTCAATCGTCTGTGACTTCTTACACTCTGGATTTGGCCGCATAAGGGTTGACTCAAAGGATGATTCGACTTGAGTATTTTGAACTGTATGTTTCACAGTCTAAGCAGCTGTGTGACTTGCCATGAATTTACTTGGACATTGAGTTGGACTTGTTTTTGAAAAATGCTTTGGACGATTCCGACTCACCGGACTAACTAATCATGATGATTGCAATGTTTGATTCGATTTGCAGTGCGACTTGGACTTAAGTTGCATTACAGTTGTACATTGACTGGTGTGCAACGCAAATTGGATTTGCCCTTGGATTTGAACTATCGGGGGACCTATTCTCGAAAGTAGCGGCGGACACTTTAGTTAGTGTCGTTGGACATTGTGACCTTACTAGCATGCATGTTGACATCCTCGATTTGGGCCCCCATGCCCCCTTTAAGCTAGCATGTTAACACTTTCAGCTTTGGAGTTGATCTGGCATGACTTGAGGTTGCAGTGTAACTTGGACTCAGCCTTAAGTGACCTGCCACTTGGACTTGAGTTGCATTGAAGTTGCATGTTGACTGATTGTGGACAGACACAAGCTTCGAGCTTTGCGCTCCTTAGCTACAGTGTATTCAAGGATTCGACTTGGAGCTTGAGGGTCGCAGCATCAAAAACGATTAGCAACGTGACTTGGACTTAGTTACTTAAAACCTGACTCTGCCCACTCAGAAAAAAGAAACTTGAGTTGCAGTAGAGTTGCATGAGATGGAGTGGAATTGCGATATAGTTAGGAGCAACTCATCTCGGACTTGACCTTAAATGAGTAAATGAGACCTCCGGTGCGACTTGAACTCACCCATAAACGAAACCCTCTAGCGTGTTTGGCACTCAAGCTTCGCAGTAGAGTTGCAGTAAGAATCTAAGTTGCAGTAGAGTTGCAATGAGTTTGAGGAGTCGAAATAACGGGGGGCAATTTTTCGGACGCAACTCCGTCTCTACGTAGTTTCCATTAAATGAGTTGCAACGCGATTCCAAACTTGGTGTGGGGAGTTTTAAGCACATTGATTGACCTTCAGTGGTGACTCGGACTGTACGCATGAATGACCACAAACTTGTGGCGGCAGTTTGCAACATCAGTTGCACGTTGACAAGCATGACAAACAGTGACTCGCCCTTAAATGACCATGACTTGACTCGAACTA
>JAMWET010004000.1:0-32671 GCA_024036415.1 Prochilodus magdalenae | reverse complement strand
AAAAAGGACGTACTTCATTATTGGACAGAAATACTCAGATTAGTCAAAAGTACAGCAATGAGCTGCTGGAGTGTTTAAACACTGTGTCCTACCTTGCTGGTTCACCTTGTAGATGTACAGTCAGAGAAGATAGTTGTTCTGCTGCTACACAGTGCAGTGTGGGTCATCCTATAGTCCTTCATCAGTGGTCACAAGCTGTTGGCTGGATAGTTTGGTTGGTGGATTATTCTCAGTGTGGCAGTGACACTGAGGCTCCTCTTCTTTGTCTCCAATCTATACTAATAAATAAAAGTGCAATAGCATATATATATTGCCGGCGCCTCAGGTGCAGCTTGGTGAATTGATCAACCCGGCGCATTCCAGGGGATGGAGTTCCTGGCTGTAGTGCCCCCAGAACGGCACAACCACTGCCGCCCTCTGCTGGCTGCCCTTATAGATAGATGGACGGACAGACAGACAGATAGATAGATAGATAAGAACATAAGGAGTAGCATTGAGCTTAAAGAGTAGAGATGGATTAAGTCAACTTAAATGTCTTTACATTTTTGGCTTGATAGGTTTCTGGATTTCTCTGGAGCTCTTATTTTAGTTAAATTGAATATATGTTATAAATAAGGTCTACTGTTTGCCCTTCCCATTCTACTGAGATGGCTAACGAGAATGCGGTCCTTTCCATACAAAATCAAAACCCAAAAAGTGACCCTGAAGTTGCCCTATCAAAATCTAGATTGCTCCACATGCTTAAAGCCATAGCTGCCCTAGTACAGCATTCACACATACTGTTTTTATACTGTATTTATCTACAGATACTGTAGTGCATTATAAAACCTGACTTTATAAAGATGCATACTCATTTAGTAAAGTGTTATGCATTTACACTCTTCATCCGAAAAATACACTCAGGCAGGATTTGTTTGATGATATGACTACTACTTATGCAGGTCAAGTTAATCTATTGTATATTGATTTAGCTTAGTGTTTGCTGAGTCTCATTTCTCAGCAGAGTACAGGGTGTGGTTTTGTCAAATTCTTAAAACTAAAGTCACCACAGAGAGGAACTGAATGTTATGAAATATTCCTGATGAAGTTTGCCCCCATCATAAGTGGCCATCAGCTCTACAATTCTGAACCGAAGCAGCCATTGCACGTAAGGGCCTTTTAAATATTAATCAGATTATGTTCATGCTGGTGTTATTAGGCTATTATTCTTTCTGTATGATGTGTGTAATAATTATAATAATTTTTTATTTGTTGATTACTTTTTTATCATTGCCAGCTCAAAAAGCTTTACAGACTGATGTCATCAGTAATAGCAGAAATCATATGTAGTAATGAGCCGAAGACACAGATCAAATTTCTAAATATCACGATGATGTAGAATATTAAATGTGTGATTCAGAGTTAAAGAGTAAACGTTCTAAATGCTTCTTAAAAGTGTGCACTGACTTTCTAATAACATATGGATTTAAGTTCTACAGTTTAAAAGTATAATAACTGGAAAAAAATGTAATGGTTAAAGGGTAAAGTTTTTTCTAAAGGATACAGGCAGTGCAGTTCTTTAAAAGCAGGAGGAGATATGAGCTCTCATTTGTTTATGTTAAAAACTGTGCTAATATATTCTATATGAATTGTTGAGGATGGACAGTTGTTTGGAACCCCAGTGTAAGAGGATCATTACAGTGATCAATTCTGCTTATAACAAACTCATTTCTTCAAAGTTAATGATAAAAGGTTTGATGATATAAAAATGATTTTAAAAATTCCTATGAATGGCTGACAGGCAAAGACACAAAAACACCAGGTCAGTAGAACTAACAGAGTTAGATAAAGATAAACACACTGGGGACAAGGGGGTAATATTACCATACTGGAACACAGTATCCACCATTCTTCTCTCTTCCAAACTTGGAGGAGACCCTCAAGAGAATGTAAGTGACACCCTGCTCACCTTAGCACCCAACAGTACGCATTCTGAAAGAGGGTTTGTGGTTGGCATAACCAGACCGAATATCAGGCCAGGAATCAGTCTGACAGGCAGAAGAGTCCAGCACACCATGGTAGACGTGGAGTGGAATCTGGAATTGAGAATTATGAAATCCAAACAGGAGGGAGAGGAGACAGGTGATGGCTAGGAGAGAAAAAAAGATCCTGCTGTATTTCTGTAGATGTCATTTGTATCAGCAAGAGGGATGCTGGACGACTCGACAGGCTGGTGAGGAAAGCTGGTTCTGTGCTGGGACTAGAGCTGGAGTCCTTAACACCACTGGCAGAGAGGAGAGCCCTCAACAAGCTGCTGAACATCATGGACAATGTTCACCATCCTCTGCACACCACGATCATCAGGCAGAGGAGCTCATTCAGTGGCAGACTGCTGTCCCAGTCCTGCTCCACAGACAGACTCAGGAAGTCTTTTGTCCCTCAGGCCATAAGACTGTTCAACTCCTCCCAGTACAGCAGATGAAAAAGTGTGTGACACTCTTTCATTCCGGTCCCTCCAATGGACACAACCCCATCTCTGCACACACTCCCTCCTAAATGCCCTCCTAAATGCCCTACATCTATTTATATTGTATTATTCTACTCCATTCTGTACTGTTTACACTTTTGGCACTGATAATTATTTATATTACTGCGTATTTGCACTGTCTGGATGGCTGAAAACAGCCATCTTCTTAATTTGCTTAGCAAACGGTATACCATTACCTCCATCTATACTTTACACTTTACACAGACACTAAGGACTCTATTTTTATACCTTCATACTTTATATAGTATTGTCTCTATTTGTACAAATCTATCTTGCTTTTCTTTTGTTACCTCTGTATAGTTTGTATACCTGCTACTGGATGCCTTGAATTTCCCTCTGGGATCAATAAAGTATCTATCTATCTATCTATCTCTAAATTGCATTCGCCATTTCTTCTGTCATTGAGTTATCATAACATTTTCACATGTCATGGCATCCTGACCTCAAGGCTGGTGAATGTGACTGCTGTTAAAGTGTCTGGTTTGTGTTTACTTTGCAGAATCAAGAGCCATCATAAATTCAACTGCAGAGACACGAACAGAATATCCTGACTCCCCTGACTATTTTGCTAAGAACCAAACCACAACCCCTACTGTAAAACAGACCCATCTCTTCGTAATGCACTTAAGTGAGTAAGCACTATTGGAGGTGTAAGTTGTGTTGTGTTGCACTTATAATGCACTTCTGACCTTTCCTTTTCTATAGGTATGAGCGCTGGGCTGGGGTTGCCAGGTAGTGCTCTTTTTGCTTTTTATATGTCTGTGTATTATTCTCTAGGTACCAGCACTGGCCCCCTGTTTGGACAGTGTCTGAGCTGGCGGTGAGTTTTAGGCTCTACACTTCCTATACTAGCTGGAATATTATCCAATGGAACACTAAGCCCGGTTGTAAGTCACTCTGGATAAGAGCGTCTGCTAAATGCCTTAAACGTAAATGTAAAACCAGCAGCTTGCAGGGATGTGATATGTACTTTCCCTGCAGTAAGTAATATGATCATCTTCATCCAGGGTACTGCTAGAAATGGTCTGGTGTTCTTGATTGCTGGGGTGAAGATGAAGTATGTCAATAACACCTGGTATCCGAGCCTGGCTGTGTCCGACTTGTCTCTGTTAAGCAGCATCTTCCTCCTCGTCATCATCAGTGTGGACCGCTGTGTGGGTGTCATGTTTCCTGTGTTGGCTCAGAACAAGCTTAGATAGTGGTTCTAGCTTGGATCGTCTCAGCAGCGTTTATTACACCGTCACTTATTTTCTGAGATGTGTATGAGCAGCACAAAGACAAACACGACTGAAAAGGACGCTCCTGCCATGGCGTCATACTGATTCGTTTCAGCCTGTGTTTTTATTAAAGGGGTGATCAAGGAAGCAATTACACATACTTAGAGCTTGAAGTGCTTTACTACCAATGAACACATTCTCTCACAAAATGGATTTAATTAAACCCTAAATGAAATCTGTTTGTGTGGAATGTGTAACAATGAACTTTTAAAAATATAAACAAAATAAATTGAGAACGTCATGTAACTTTTTAAGGGCATAACTATAGGGACTCTCAGGGGACATTTTTACTTAAAGAGAAAAAAACAGAACAAAAAAAACAAAAAAAAACTTGTCTGCTTATTCATTCCATCAACAATCCTGGATTCATCAGAAACTGTTACTGTATTCCTGTACTTTTGGAAGCGCTAAAGTATCGGGTGTACTGAAAGGTTTTGTGAGAAGCGCCATGTGTGGTGTCTGTCTTTTTTTAATCATTATTGTTAGATTTAGCGTTTGTGTGTGTGAGTGACAGACGTGTGTATATGGAACAAATTGGCGAATAAAGGACATTGTCATATTTTACGGGACAGGTGGCAACCCTAGTTACTAATGCATGTTGAGCTTTTTGTACTGATCAGTTAGATAGACAGTTTAACCCTTGGGTGGCTGAATTATGGCCTGTAAATCGTGGACTGCATTTGGGTATTTGGTAACCATGCAAAGCAATTTTTATATAAAGCTAGACAAGCTAAAAAGTGATTCGCAGTAGCAGCAGCTCAGCTTTCGTCATTCTGTCATACGTCATATATACTGTTGAAGTGTCAGGAAGGTATGAAGAAATAGCAGACACAGCCAAGCGCACTGTAGTAAAACTACATCCTGACCTCTGACCCTTCTTATGCCACCATGACACAAGTGCATTCGCTTTACCCTAGCAACCAGATGGGATAACATTTGTAGTATGACCATAGCAGCCATCTAGTAACATCAACCATAGACAGGAAACAGTCTGTGCCTTTATGTCATAGTCATATGTCATGTAGTCATTCAGTCATCCAGTTTGTGCTTGCTACAGTAACACATATATTCCCCATATGTGTTCCACATGTTGCCACTTACAGGTGCCAAATCATAACCACTGTGCCTTTTTTATAGGCAATTTGAAGAAGACATTTTCCACCTCATATTTTTAACCCATCATTGTGGATGCAATGATGAACTGTGTTTACAGACTATGGTTCTGGGAACTGAGCCCATACAGTGATTTCCAATACAGAATCATGTCAGTTTTGAAGGCAGTGCTGCTCGAGGGTCTGAGGATCACTGCTTTCCAATACTAGTTATGGACTTTGTCCCTTTCGTAAAAAGAGATTTCTGGATTCCTAAATATTTTATGTTCAGATTCTACAGAGTGGTGACCCCTCCCCATATTTACCTCTGAAAGACTCCACCCTATCTAAGATGCTCTTTTATACCCATTCATGTTTTTGACCTTTGGCCAATTAACCTAATTAGTTCATTAGAAGTGGGTTTTTTATCATTACAAACTTTACCAGTCCTTTCTTGTCCCATGCCATTATTTAAACATGCTGCTGGTATCAAATTCTAAATTCTACATATAAATAATAAATAAAGTTTCTTAGTTTAAACATTAGATATGTTGTCTTTGTTCTGTTGTCCCATGCCGCAACTTTAGAACTGTAGGACATTTGTGTTGCTCTTTACATACATTGGGTGCAGCATGATCTGATTACACTGGGGTAGACTGATGCAATTTGATTTGCGGAGGCTCATGTCACCAGACAGCAGGGTGTGAGTTTGTCAGATTCTTAGAATTAAAAGTCGCCACAGAGAGGAAATGAAGGTTATGAAATATTCCTGGTATATAAAGTTTGCCCTCATCATAAGTGGCAAACCCATCAAATTTGCAGTTCTCAATGGAAGCAGTCATAGGCAGGTAAGGCACTTCTTATATTAAACAGATGATATTTATTTTAATTGCCTTTCTGAATGAAATGTGCTATATAAATAGACTAGCCTTGTTTTACCTATAGGAGGCCAGTGTTCACTCAGTGGTTTAGAAAAAATCAACACCCAGAAAATACAAAATACATACAGCTCTGGACCACTCCAGGTTTTTCTTAAACTAGCATCTCAACATGTACAGCAGTCGTTCTAAAGAGAACTTCTTCACACCATGCCAAAAGAACTGAACAGAGAGGTTCTTAATGAGGATAAGAAGGGTAGATAGGTCAGCGTCACGTTTCTTCCATCCTGAACATTTCAGAAACAGTGGTTCATGTCATATGGGACAACAAAGCTACAGACTTGCAGAGGGCGAAAACGACTCTCTACTGACCATGATGAGCAGCACCTTATTCTAATGTCACTTAGCAACCATAAGATGAAATTACAGCAACACAGGCTTCTGAAGGCCTTTCTGTTATTCTTGTCATTTTCTACAAAAATAGATCTAAAATACAATATTTGATCTGGAATTTGGGAGACATGTTTCCAGTAGTGAATAAAACAGAACCACTCGCTTTGGTCAAACATATACTCTTACACTGTAAAACTGGAGAAACTGAAACTTTTGAGGGGGTCTCTTATTTTATTTCCAGAACTGTATATGCTGGTGTGTGTGTCTCTTTTAGGGAGATACCCAGAAGAAAACAATATACTGGACTATACTATGTATGTGAATGTGCCATATTGTCGCCGTCCAAAGAAAAACAAGCATCTCCATTTTTGCTGATTTTTACTGATCTCTCTCTCTCTCTCTCTCTCTCTCTCTCTCTCTCTCTCTCTCTATATATATATATATATATATATATATATATATATATATATATATATATATATATAGAGAGAGAGAGAGAGAGAGAGAGAGAGAGAGAGAGAGAGATATACCCAAAAGAACCACACTTGTCTCTTTGTGTTTCCTGTACAGACTCAAGCAGGATTATGAATTCAACTCCAGTGACAGAACCAGAATTTCTGCTCTACTCGAACCTCAACACAAATCAGACTATGGATTCATCATCTTGTGATGTAAAGTGTATTTTCTACATAGTAACTAACATGATCATCTTCATCCTGGGAGTTGCTGGAAATGGTCTGGTGATCTGGATTGCTGGCTTTAAGGTGAAGAAGTCGGTCATCACCATCTGGTACCTGAGTCTGGCCGTGTCTGACTTCATATTCTGCTCTACCCTACTCTTCAATGTGGTCTATATGGTAAAAAAGGAGTGGATCTTTGGGTTCTTTATGTGCAAGTTAACCTCCTTCATCTTTTTTCTCAACATGTACAGCAGCGTCTTCCTCCTCGTTATCATCAGTGTGGACCGTTGTGTGGTGGTTATGTTTCCTGTGTGGGCTCAGAACAAGAGGACCATGAGAAAGGCCTGTGTAATAGTCATGGTAGCTTGGATTACTGCAGCAGCACTTAGTACACCAGCAGCTGTTTTCAAAGACCTTTATTATTATTATTATAATGGTAACGAGACAAAAATATATTCCCTTTGCATTTACAATAATAGGAAAAATCACACTGCTGACACAGCAAGCCGGTTTGTTTTATCCTTTGCAATCCCATTTCTGATTATTTTTATCTGTTGTGTTCTCATCATACGGAAAATGAAGTCCAATCAGATGGCGAGGTCCAAAAAGCCAATCAAGATCATGACGATGTTGATTGTAACATTTTTGATCTGCTGGCTGCCTTTTCATACGGTTTTCATGAACTTATACAGGACAAAGCCTAAATCAGACATTGCATTTGTATTAAGTCTCATTCTCGCCAACGTCAACAGCTGTCTGAACCCATTTCTTTATGCCTTCATGGGAAAGGACATTAAGGAGAAGTGTTACGCTCTACAGTCAAAGGTCGAGAATGCAGTGCAGGAGGAGTAGGAGGATATCACATGATGCCCATTTTAGCTGACTGCACCCCATTATAAATTATTGGACAAAAACATGAAACACACACACAACCACACACAAACACACACACACACACACACACATACACACACACATATATAGATTCAGTTCAATTATTAACATCATTATACGTCAGCAGGCAAAACAATACACTCAAACCACAAAAGGCTTGATGTTATCTTTCAAGTCTGCAGTTGTATATCATTTTTAACATGTTTAACTAAGCATGTAAACTAATTAATATTTTTTTAAATGTGTAATAAACATTTGCAGCCATAGAAATTGTATTTTGTATATGCATAATTAAAAAGTCTGACAGAATTCACAGGTCTGAGATAGACATGCAAATCTACATACCTCTGAGCGAACGTACAAGCTACCATAACTAAACCAAATAAAAAATAAAATACAACAACAACAACATTCTAAAAAGGCAGAGAGAAAGGCCAGAGCATCTGAGATAACCAACAATACAATAGATAGATAGATAGATAGATAGATGGATGGTGATGTTGTCCATGATGTTCAGCAGCTTGCTGGAGCTCTCCTCTCCGCTAGTGGTGTTAAGGACTCCAGCTCTAGTCCCAGCACAGAACCAGGTTTCCTCACCAGCCTGTTGGGTCGTCCAGCATCCCTCTTGCTGATACTGCCTCCCCAACACACTACAGCATAAAAGAGGACGCTGGCCTGAAGGACCCCAGCCTCCTGAGGAAGTACAGTCTGCTCTGTGCTTTCTTGTAGACTGTGTCAGTGTTTACTGACCAGTCCAGTCTCTCGTCCAGGTGCACACCAAGGTATTTGTAGGACCTGACCACCTCCACATCAACCCCCTCGATGGAGATTGGCTGCTGAGAGGGCCTGGACCTCCTGAAGTCTATACACATCTCCTTTGTTTTGGTGATGTTCAGCTTCAGATGGTTGATATTGCACCACTCCACAAAGTACTCAACCAGGCTTCTGTACTCCCTCTCCTGACCATTTCACACACACCCCATGACTGCAGTGTCATCAGAGAACTTCTGCATGTGGCATAACTTTGAGTGGGTAGTCAGAAACCAAAAGGAAGTCAGAACCAGATAAACACATAAACCAGAAAGAGTGCTCAGAATTGCTAACAAAGTTTAGGAAGAGGAGTTCAGAAAGGCGAGAGGAACCCTCAAGGAGTCAGAGAGAGAAGATGACCGAGGACGACAACAACCCGCCAATCCCCCAGCCGAACTGGGAAGGGCACAGTCTGCCTCAGACTACTAGGGACTAGTGGTTGGGTTCAAGAAGAACCACCTGGGACAATCACGTCGCCTTCCACCAGACAGGTTTGGGGACAACCTCCCAGGACGGCCCAAGGCCTGGGAGCGGGATGGAATAGATGGCGATGATGGAAGTCTTCTATATAAGCAGCGTCTAACACGTCCACTGCAGGACCCCAGCTACACTCCTCAGCTCCATAACCGCAGAGATACATGAAAGGATGAACATACACGATAAAGAGCAGGCAACTGTAAAGATAATATATCGTTTGTCTTTTCCAGAATTTTGAAAGGACCAACATACTAAGGGGTTAATTTTCTACTTCCCTCAGTGAGCCTCAAATCCCTGGTTGAAAGCTACGCTCGATCTCCTGGAGCATAAGAGGGGGTTTCCCCCTCCGTCGTCAATCAGCATGCCGTTTATGCTGGTGTATGGCATCCTCAATACGCTGATGGGTCTGTTCCCATACCTCCTCACTCCTCCGCATCCAGTGTTCCACAGAGGGCACGTTCGATAGTGGGGCGGCCCAGCGCATAAGAGGATACATTGGATACACTAGAATACATTGAAAAGGAGCAGTAGTGGAGCTGATTAGAGAGTTCTGTGCAATCTCAGCCCAGAGCAGATACATTGACCAATCTGTTTGATTATCGTGGCAGTATATTCTCAAGAATTTACCTAACTCTTGATTCATGCGTTCACACTGCCCACTACTTTGAGGATGAAATCCGGAAGTGAGATTGACAGTATTTCCCAGATGCTCCCCAAAAGCTGGCCACACCTGTGAGGTGACTTGAGTGCCCTGGTAATTTGCCAGGAGGCGTGAAAGGACCCTCCTGACATGCTGAATATGAGTGGGGTGATCTGGCAAGTAAACAAGTATGTCATCGATATAAGCTATGACGAACGAGCCTAGAATGTCCCAGAGAAGTACCAGGTACCCGTAGTGCCCCTAGTGGTGAGGAAGGCCGTCTTCCATTCATCTCCTTTCCATTCAACCCTGATCAGGTTGTAAGCGCTATGCAGATCCAATTTGGTGAATACTGTAGCTCCGCGAAGCTGCTCTAATGCGACAGGAACTAGTGGAAGTGGGTAGGAGTAATGCTTAGTTATAGCCTTAAGACCACAATAATCAATGCAAGGCCTGAGGCCGCCATCCTTTTTTATTATAAAGAAAAAAGCTGCGTGAGAAGTAGATTGGCAGATGTAACCCTTTTAGAGCTGTACCCAACTCAGCATTTTGCCAGTCGAATCGGATTTGCTCGTCCTGGCCGACGATTCGACTATTCGTTTATGTTTTTTCCATGTAGATTATCTTGTAATCAGTAAATCAATTTACTCACAGTAAATTCTCACAGTTAGTCCAGGAAATAGAGAGGTCATGAGTCTGTAGTCATGACAGGCTGAGAATGACAGCGTATTCGGCCATGTCTAAAACAAAAAAAGCACAGTTCCTCCACGTGCAGACCACTGGCATTCATGATAACAGGCGCAGTGATGCGGGAAACAAAACCCCTCCCCATGGGGTCCCCATCATACACAGACAGACGCAAGGGTCTCTTGAGTTTGTGGCTGAGAAGTCCTAGTTGCTTAGCCACACTGGCATGTATAAAATTACCCGCTGCTACAAAGTCAATTAGGGCTGGGAACACACATGAAAAGGTCTGATAATACAGAGTCACCGGGATCCTGAAAGATTTTGTAACGATCCCCGGCGCGGGGCTACTCACCACGGACGGCTGCGGAGTGGTGGGCCTGTCCTGGCTTGCGGGTCGTAGTGGGGTTCTTTGCGGTCGGAGCATGGGTCAAGACCCTCCACAGTACAGACAGGGTTCTCCTTAAAGACGGCATGTTCTTTCGGCAGATGCTAACCTGCATAGGCTCTTCAGTGGTGAACCCAGGTGGTGGCCGATGATCCAAAGTCAGTCTATACCAGGGTGCAGTAGGAGGCAGAGGGTGAACTGGGTGGGCTGCGGTAGGGCGGCGAGTCGCTGGTGTGGCCCCGTGCTTGTGATGGTCTAAGTGTATGGTCAATGTGATGAAATCCTCCGGAGAGGCCATCATCCCGATATGCAAGTTCTTTGTGCATGTCCATATTCAGGCTATTGCAGAAAGCTGTCATTGTGCCACTGACCTGGATCCCTGCTGGAGCTGGGCAAGCAGATTACAAGCGGTTCTACCCTCGTCGGGATGATCAAAATCTGCTTTTAAATCTCGAATAAAATCCTTATAGGTTTTTATTTTATTATAAGTCGCCCAGACAGTGCGTAGCCTAGTCAAGGGCTTCCCAGTGAGCAGAGACACAACAAAAGCAATACATGAACTATCTGCAAAGAGCAAAAGAGAAGAATTAGCGAAGTAGATAGAACACTGTAAAAGAAAGCCGCTACACAAATTACGGGTACCATCAAATTTATCCAGTTTACAGACCGGGAAAGAACCAGATGCTTGTTCATATGGAACTGTCTGGGGAATAGGAGCAGACAAATGGTGACTTCATTACTGTGAAACAATGGGGTCTGTCAACTTCACACCAGCCTCATCACAGGGGGCTTAGAAGACCAACAATCAACACAGGACATCAAAGGCGATGGAAATCAGCGCATTTTGGGCAAATGGACATCAAAGACCAGCCTGACCAATGTGTGAATGTCACGTAGCACATCGAGTTAATTCTTTGAGCACGGAGTAGCAAATACGACTAGCACAACAGCATGCCACATATCTTGCCATAGACTTGTAGAGGTTCCTAATGGTGACCTGCGATAATCCGTCCCATGCAGCTTGAATATTCTTACACAGTTCCTGCAGATTTTGTAGCAGGAGTGAAGATGGAGTGACACTAGGCTTTCCGGACGTCTGACAACAAACTGTCTTAGTGTTGACTATGGTGCCTCCATAAGGATTTGTTGGTTAAAGCCATGGGGAAACTTGTTTTTTGCTTCTACGCCCATGCTATAGGAACTAATGCCATGCCATACAATCACAGATGTGGGCTTTTGAACTGTGTGCTATATAACAAGCTGGATGGACCCTCTCCTCCACAGGACATGGCATCCATTTTTTCAAAAAACAAATGTTTTCCATTTCACCCTTAGTCCATTTTAAATGAGCTTTGGACCAGAGAAGACGGTGGCCTATCTGGATCATATTGTCACAAGACCTGCATTTGTGGATTACTCTGTAAACTGTGGTCACAGACGGTGATTACTGGAAGTGCTCCTGAACCCATGCAGTGATTTCCAGTGCTGAATCATGCCTGTTTTTAATGCAGTGCCACCTGAGATCATGCCTACAGGGATTTCTCCACATTCTCTGAATCTGTTGGTGATATTATGTTCTGTATATGGTGGGATATCCAAGTATTTGCAATTTTACATTGATGGACACTATTCTGAAATTGTTCCACAGTTTCTAGATGCAGTTTCTCGCAGATTGGTGAACCTCTGGCCATCTTTACTTCACCTCTCAAAAAAAAAAGGCTCTGTTTATACTTGGTCATGTGACTTGTTTAATATTGAGATGTTTTATATTAGTACCACTTACTTTTCAGCTTTTTGTTTCCCCTGTTTCAACCTTTTTGAGGTGCTTTACTGCCACCAAACTTTGAGTTAATCAATTATATTTTTTCAAATGTGCGTTACATTTGCAAATTGTTGCCTTATCTTTTTATTTACATACATTTTCATTTCAACACAGCATCCTAACTTTTTCAAAATTTGGATTGTAGACAAAGCCTACAAGATTTTACTGTATTTTATTGTATTGTATTTTTATTCATTTATTTATTTATTTTTATTGAGCTTGCACAGGTTTATGGGACCCAGAGCCAAGTAAAACTAGCACTGCATAGCATGCATCTTCCATCGCTGGCCACATTTCTCAGCAGCAAGGAGTGTGGTTCTTATCTTGGTAAACTCTGTCACGGAGAGGAAGTGAATTTTAAGAAATGATTTTGACAGATTCAAATGTTTGTGACAAGTTGGTTCCCCATCATAAGCAACTAAACCATCAGTGACTACACCATCAGCTCTCAAGAACTGGAGCAGCCCATAGCAGGTAAGTGATTCTCTTTCAAATATTAAGCATATATAGTATATATTTACTTCTATAAATGGATATGTGTATAAAGCATACTGTGTAAATAGACTTGCCTTGCCTATATGATGCCCAATGGCCAATTACAGTAGTGATAACACTGGGCACATATACACACAGAAATATAGATAAATTAAAGAAATGTTTACATTGTATTTCTGCATACAGATTGGACAACATCAGCTTCAGAGTTCATCTCTGCACCTTTTAAAGCTCAATTACTGCTTATTTGCTGAATTTAAATATTTGATAAAATAGATGTGAAATAAAAAGTAAACTATGCAAAACTTGCAGCACATTATATATTTATTACATATTATGGTTGAATACATAACAAGTTACACAAAAAAGTCACATTTAATTTACTTGCGTTCCTACATCCTGATTTCAGAGCTGCACTTGTCTGTTACTGTTTAACAGACAGAACCAAGCGGCATCATGAACTCAACCCCAGTGACAGGAATACAGAACTACAACACAAGTCGGACTACAGATTCATCATCTTGCAGTGATGTGATGTGTGTCTTCCATGCTGTAGCAAGACTGATCATCTTCATCGTGGGAGTTGCTGGAAATGGTCTGGTGATCTGGATTGCTGGTTTTAAGGTGAAGAAGTCGGTTATCACCACCTGGTACCTGAGTCTGGCCGTGTCTGACTTCATCTTCTGCTCTACTTTGCCCTTCTATGTCATTTATGTGGTCTCTAAAAACTGGCCCTTTGGGTTCTACATGTTCATGTTGAATTCTTTCATCATGTGGCTCAACCTGTACAGCAGCACCTTCCTCCTCACCATCATCAGTGTGGACCGCTGTGTGGTAGTTATGTTTCCAGTGTGGGCTCAGAACCAGCGCAGTGTAAGAAAGGCCTCTGTGATAGTCATGGTAGCTTGGACCATCTCAGTAGCACTTAGTACACCACTTGTTTTAAAAAACATTCGTCAAGATTATTTTGAGCAGAAAACCCTGTGTTTCTACAGATTAATTGGGGAAGATTACATTGCCACTGTCGTATGTCAGTTTATTCTTTTATTTGTGTTCCCGTTTCTGATCATGTTCATCTGTTATGTTGCTATCATAAGAAAGCTGTCCAATCAGAGGGTGAAGCCCAGAAAGCCAATCAAGATCATGACACTGCTTATTGTTACATTCTTGATCTGCTGGCTGCCTTTTCACACTGTTATTCTGATTAGGCTATTTATGAAAAATAATGTAATTGGTAACTGGTAATTATTAAGAAACTTACTTTCATTCTCGCCAATGTGAACAGCTGTCTGAACCCGTTTCTTTATGCGTTCATGGGAAAGGACATTAAGGAACAATGTTCCGCTCTTCGGTCGAAGATTGAGAATGCATTTACAGAGGAGCAGGACTAAGCCAGAGGGACACTTACCATCACCTCTGGGGAAAGAATACAATCAACAAGCATTTAAAAAGACATATTTACTTCAGGTCTTTATTTCTTTCTCTATTTAAGCCCTTTTTGAATACTTTTCTGAAAAGTAAGAGTTGTGCTGGATCTGCCTTTTGTATGGCGACTACAGCACAGCAGAATCTGCCTTGCTAATGGTGAAGCTATTCAGACAAGCATCCTGTGGGCATCATCTTCATTCTTTTGGTGAAGGGGTGGGGAATCAGCAGCTCTCTCTTTTCTTTGTTTAAAGTAATGATGAAAATAACTGGATTAATACGGAACTGTTAACAGTAAATGTGGGAGCCATTGTGCTATGGACATTCATGTATAAATTTATGTGGCATAAACAGAGACGGATGCAAAAGTCGTTGTGTACTACATAATATTCTAATGGATGACACAGATGAAGCTGTTTGTTTATCTAGAAGTGATACACACAGGATGCCTTTCTTTGCTATTAGATTTGTTATCGTATTTTATGGTCTACTGTCACTAATATAGCAAGGTATGTGTGCTCATGATTGGCTGCTAGTCTGGTTCTGTGGGTTAGTGCAGGTGCTTTGAATTGTGGTCTTGGTTCATTAAAAAAATCATATTTTATATAACGGTTCATAAAATATTACATTCAATAAGCTTTCATGTCAAAACATATCTGTCAAAATATCAAAAATATTAATAACCTTGGTTACTTGTATGTCTACCTGTAATATAAAACACACATTAAAAGATCATTACTGCTTCTATTTCATTGATATTTATTATGTTTAGACTGATATAGGCAATATTTATTGAGCTACACCTACAGAAGTAATATCTCTCAGTTGGCTAACATAACATGCCAGACGTTTCAAATCCTGTGACAATCCTGTGATAATCTATCCCAAGCATCTTGAATATTCTCACACAGTTCCTGCAGATTGTACGGTAGGGGTGGAAATGGAATGACACCAGACCTTCTGGAGGTGTAACACATGACAACAAACCATTCATCGTGGTGCTCTACACAGTTCTGCGTTGTGCAGTCATCTATCAATGGTGATGACTCATGGAGGGCAGCACTGCATGCTGAATGTTTGCGATGGTGGCTATTGGGTGACTCGGGAACCGCGATAAGGCTTACTTCACATGCACGGACGATAATGATGCTTGCATCATTTGCATGCTGCAAGTTTCCTTCCAGTTGGTTGATTTCATCTGGGTGTAGGTACATATTATAATTATGAACCAAAGTTTCTTGCTTTTGGTGGCATACTATTTCATAACAGTCCTATCATGTATCTGGACAGCAATCCATCTCTCATTTAAACCATACAGATTATTTATTTGGCTTTATCCATCCACATAACATTATTCCAGCGGTCTTCTAGCGTATAGAGGGGGGCTACAAAGTTACAAATCTCAAAGTACATGCCTGGTTATTGTCGTGTTATCATTTATGTATCACATGTGTTGTTTATGTCTTGTTATAAGCCATCCTGGTATACTGCGTACTGCATACTACTTTTAGGCAGATTTAGTATTTCTCAGCAGTTTTTTTACCCAACCTCTTCAGAGAACTGTACATTATAATTGATGTTTATTTAATGAATTTAACAAACAGAAAAAATGAATTAAAAAAAGCATATACTTTTTAAAAGTGAAAGTAATAGCATATACTACTAAAAATGAAATTTGCAAAACAAAAAAAAAATATATACTTAATATGTTTCTTATAGAGGATGTGTTCATTTACTCTACTTAGATAAACGCCTAAACAAATGTATTTTCATTTTTCAGTAGTACTTAACAGATCCAACAGATTCGACCATACTTGTCCATTATTGTTTGTTGTACAAGAGTTGAGAGGCATCATAATTTCAACTCCAGTAACAGAACCAGAATTTCCTTTTACTCAAACCACTTCATATTCTGCTCTACTTTGCCCTTATTTTGAAAAGCATTCATCAAAATGATTATGAGCAGAAAACCCTACATATCCAGGGGGGGAAATTACATTGCTACTGTCGTATGTCGGCTCATTTTTTTATTTGTGATCCCGTTTCTGTTCATGTTCATCTGTTATGTTGTCATTGTCAGAAAGCTGCCCAATCAGAGGGTGAAGCCCAGAAAGCCAAATAAGATCATGGCACTGCTTATTGTTACATTCTTGATCTGCTGGCTGCCTTTTCATACTGTTTTTCTGAATAGATATTAAAGAAAAATAAGGTATGGTTAATTATTCAGAAACTCACTTTCATTCTCGCCAATATGAACAGCTGTCTGAACCTGTTTCTTTATGCGTTCATGGGAAAGGACATTAAGGAGCAATGTTAGGGTCTTCGGTCAAAGATTGAGAATGCATTCAAGGAAGAGCAGGACCAGGACACATCCAGAGGGTCACTTACCAACACCTCTGGGGAAAAAATACATTCAACAAACATTTAAAAAGACATTTAAAAACATACTTACTTCAGTTTTACTTTCACTTTATTTCTTTCTTCATTTAAGACCTTTTGACTACTTTTCTGAAAAGCAAGATTTGTACTGGATCTGCCTGTTGTATGGCGACTACAGCACAGCAGAATCTGCCTCATCAGCCTCTTGTACCCTGACCAAGTTGTAGGCGCTCCGTAAGTCTAATTTTGTGAATATGGCGGTGCCTCTGAGTTGTTCACGCATGACAGGAACTAATGGGAGGGGATAGAGATAGGGTTTAGTATTTGAGTTAAGGCCACGATAGTCAAAACACGGTCTCCACCGTCCTCCTTTTTAACAAAACAGAAGCCGGCAGCCGCAGGTGAAGTGTAATGGCGTATATATCCCTGGGCTAGGGCCACCTGTATGTATTCCTAAATGGCTTTGTCCTTCGCCTGGGTGAGCGGATAAATGCGGGACCTAGGGGGTATTTGATTGCCAAACAATTAAATTACACAATTATAAGACTGATAGGGTGGAAGTTTGACTGTGTTGGCATTTTAACAGGCCTCTGCCAGATCAGCATACTCAGGAGGAATACATACATGAGACAATACCTTTATAGGAGGTAGAAAAAACAGAGATATGGGAAAGGCGAAGACAATGTTTACAACAATGAGGAGACCAAGCTACAATTTCCCATTCTGACCATGAAATAGAAGGATCATGAGTTCGCAACCAAAAGAGACCAAGAATTACAGCATATTCAGCAGTGTCCAATACAAAAAGCTGTTGTATTAATCAGAATGAAGGGCGTTAACATCCATGGTGATGAGGGCGGTAATCTTAGAGATAAGGCCAAGGACCACGAGATCCCTATCCACAGCAGACAAGTTGAGGCCACTCTGGAATATGGTGAGTAGCGCTGATTCATTCCAGCCACTTCTAGCCGTCACGGTGTGGAAGTTCATGACATAATCCACAACCATCCGAGACCCCTGGTGGAGCTGAACCAGAAGCTTACCAGTTGCTCTGGCCTTATTGGGATGATTGAACATGGTCCTAAAATCCCGAATGAATTTATCGTAGGTGTCGGGTTGGTACATATACCAAACAGTGGTAGCCCAGACTAGTGTTCTCACAGTGAGGCGGGAAACAACAAAGGAAATACTGACAGATCAGAACTGGGAGGAGAATCGGAGAAATAAATAGAGCATTGCAGGAAGAAACCATGTCACAAGTTTGGTGATCCATCAAACTTGTCCAGTTTGTTAACTGGAACAGTTTCATCAGTATCCGTAACACTGTGCAGAAATACCCAGGAAATTAGCAGATATCTGTGAAAGCTGACCATGTAGCTCTGTTTATTGCTTCGCTTAACTGGCCACAGAGCTGGTGAGGGAATCAAAGAGCAGATTATGTTGACCTAAAAGACAGCCTTGGTTATTTTATAATTCTTTATGGATAATAAATGAGCCATTATAGTCGTAACAAGGCAGGAATGTAATAGAAACACATTGGTAACAAGTTGTACTTTCCTAAATACTCATTTATTTGTACTTTGCTAAAAGTCATTAATAAATAGAAATATTGTTATTGTCATTGTATCAGTATTTAGTAATAAAATGATAAAAATGTGGTAACATGTTTTACCAAAATTTACTTAAAATAACTTGCTTATTTTATAGCTGCTAACAAACAATAAGAGAGAATAATAACTCAGTACACGTATATATGATGTTAGAGTTATTAACCCAAAATCAGTGAAGTAGATCTGCTATAATTATCTGGTATCAGGGCTGTAAAATACTAATTCATTTATACAACTGTGACTTGTTACAACTCCATTATATAAGGTCTACTGCTGTAATGCATCTGCACAAACACAGTACCAGTATTTACACTGCAGATCTGATAAATATGAGAGCATGAATTTGCTACAAGATGTGTTCTTTTTTAAACACATAGCAGAAAAGTCACATTCAGACACCAAAATCCATGGGTTAGGTTATCATTAGCTACACACGTCACTCTAGGGTGACCAACCCCCAACACATCCACGGAACCACACATTACTCCACATCCTGACAAAGACTAAGACATACACCATGCACACAACAACACTAAACAACTTACACCATCCATTTTCTCTGGTATATGGTGGAGTTACTCTGTACAACCATGACTTGCACAATCCACTGGTCAACATGGCAAGACCAACTTCAGATTCATTTCAGCTGACGACTCAAACTGGATCACACAAAGTAAGCAGTGCCACAAAAGAGAAGTGGCTACATACACTAGTAATCGTGTTATTGACAGTCTTTCAGATGCAGTTACTTCACCAAGTGAAGCCCATCAATTCGGGGCCAAGCACCAGCCCTGGGCAGAGTATGACCACAATACCCTCTGGCACTCCTCGCTGGGCATGTCCCCCTTTGAGTGCCAGTTTGGGTACCCACCACCCATGTTACCCGAGCAAGAATGCACTGTTAGGGTTCCGACGGCTAAGCAATATGTGTAGCGGTGCAGGCATGCCTGGAGCAGAGCCCGGGTGGCCTAAATAGCCACCTTGGGGGCGTACAAGCAAGCAGAGGACAGTAGACGGGGCTCCCACCTACTGTTGGGGGCAGCAGGTCTGGCTATCCACCAAGGACCACTCACTGTGCGTGACTTACCGGAAGCTGACCCCCGGGTAAGGTGGAACACCGGGTCAACACAGTCACTTACCAGTTGCTCCTGACTCCGTTCATGCGGATACACCCAGTCTTCCACGTCTCCAGCTTGAAGCTGTTCCTGTGCGACCGGACAGCCAAAACCCAACCGCACCGTGACAGAAATTCAAATTATTCTTTTATATCTTGACATTTTCCATTCCACTTTAAATGTTGCAGGACTTACAGGTGCCAAATCATAACCACTGTGGCTTTTTAATAGACATAATCATATTTTCAGCCACAAAGTGCTTAGGTGATCAGATCAGGTTCTCTCCTGATTGTTTGCCTTAAGCAGATTTAAGTGCATTGATTAGCTTTTAGTTTCAGAAACATTCACTTTACAAAAACACATTTTTGTGGATTTTTCATCATTATATTTTTTAACTTCAATCTGTCTTACAGGTATTACCATGCAAACATTATGTACCGGCAAAGTGACAATATACAACACAGCCCTGAGCTCCAGCCTTCTAGAGTTTGACGGTAGAACAGTACAAGGAAGTGAGATGTCCTGCTGAGAATAATGCAGATCCAGTTTTAGCTTAAATATGTGACTCAAGGCCGTCCAATACCACTGCTGACTCATGAACTAAGCAAGCACTTAGCCATGTACAAATCGATTCATCATAGATTCATCATAATCATGTATGTAATGTGCCCTGAAACACACACACGTATGAGTCCAGTAAAACATGTACACTTAAAATGTGACTGTTTGGTTCCATTAACGTAAAGGTAATAACTCACAGTGCTTCATATATAAGTCTGTATTGTTTTATACACAAGTCAATGTTTAGTAAGTTTAAATGACCAGTTCTGTAAATATTAATGTGCTGTATAATCTAGATGTAGTAACTTGTAGCATCCAGGAAGTAAAAATATTCAGACCAGGACATTTTACAGTCTGCATAGATATGGCAGCGAGGGACAGTTCCATAATGGTTACTGACTTGCCTTAACTAGTTCTGGATCAAGCAGAGACGTCTCACGTGTGCCAAAGAAACTGTTTACACAGTCATCTTCAAAAATAGTTGCATCCAGAAGGAAGTGTAGAATTGCAATGCTAGAAGATAAATGTTACAAGAAATAATAAATTATGATAAATTTAGACTGATGGGCAATAGACAAGGCCTACAAGGTTTTACTATTTTCTATTGGTTTGTATTGTGTTTTTATTTTTATTTGGAGCTGGCACAGGTTTATGGGGTCCAGGGGCAAGTAAACCTACCTCTGAATGGTCTGCATCTGGAATTGCTGGGCTTATTTCTCAGCAGCAAGGAGAGTGTGGTTCTCATTTTGGTAAATTCTGTTACAGAGAGGAACTGGATTTTAAGAAATGATTGTGACAGATAATGTTGGTTCCCCGTCATAAGCAGCTAAACCATTAGTGACTACACCATCAGCTCTCAAGAACTGGAGCAGCCCGTAGCAGGTAAGTCATTCTCTTTCAAAAATTAACCAAATTTAGCTTTTACTTATATAAATAGATTTGTGTAGAAAGCGTGCTATGTAAATAGACTTGCCTATATGATGCCCAATGGCCAATTACAGTAGTGATAACATTGGGCACATATAGACACAGAAATATACATAAATTAATGAGATGTTTGTTATTTCTGCATTAAGGACACAGGTTGGACAACATCAGCTCCTATGTTCATCTCTGCACAGCTGAATTTGACTCATAGGTTTATCTGATTCAGTCATTAGACTTCAGCAGTACAGATTTCAGTAAATAGTGCAGTAATGCTGTAAAATTCACATTATATGACTGTATATGTGGGTATATACAGTCAAATGCAGAAGTCCCCCAGCACCCCTGATCTAATCACATTCTTTGATGATTTTCTAAGTAAAAATAAAACACACTCTACAGAGAACACAATGCTGCACCTTTTAAAGGATAATTACTGCTTATTCGCCGAATTTAAATAATTGATAAAATAGATGTGAAATAAAAAGTTAATTCTGCAACACCTACAGCACATTATATATTTATTATATTATATGTTTATTATTATATTAACATTATGTTTTTATTCTTTTTTTTTCAATGGTTAACTACATAACTACAAAAAAACCCACGTTTGATTTACTTCCTTTCCTACCTCCTGATTTCTAAATACTTCACTTGCTGTTTTCTTACCAGTACTCTACACAGCTGCACTTGTCTGCTAGTCTTTAACAGACAGAATCAAGAGGCATCATGAACTCAACCCCAGTGACAGGAATACAGAACTACACCACAAATCAAACTACGGATTCATCATCTTACTGTGATGCATTGTGTATTTTCTATGTTGTAACAAATGTGATCATCTCCATCCTGGGAGTTGCTGGAAATGGTCTGGTGATCTGGATTGCTGGCTTTAAGGTGAAGAAGTCGGTCATCACCACCTGGTACCTGAGTCTGGCCGTGTCTGACTTCATATACTGCTCTACCCTGCCCTTCACTGTGGTCTCTATGGTAAAAATGCAGTGGATTTTTGGGAGCTTTATCTGCAAGTTTGGTTCTTTCATCTTTTTCCTCAACTTGTTCAGCAGCATCTTCCTCCTCACTATCATCAGTGTGGACCGCTGTGTGGTGGTTATGTTTCCTGTGTGGGCTCAGAACCAGCGCACTGTAAAAAAGGCCTTTGTGATAGTCATGGTAGCTTGGATCATCTCAGCAGCACTTAGTACACCACCACTTGTTTTCCGAGACATTCATTATACTAAAAATGAGCGGGGAGACGTTTCTCAGTGCCATTACAATGATATTTCTCAATTTATTGCTGGCACAACAATTGTATTTGTTTTTTCATTTGTGATCCCGTTTCTGATCATGTTCATCTGTTATGTTGCTATCATAAGAAAGCTGTCCAATCAGAGGGTGAAGCCCAGAAAGCCAATCAAGATCATGACACTGCTTATTGTTACATTCTTGATCTGCTGGCTGCCTTTTCACACTGTTATTCTGATTAGTATATTCATGAAAAATAATGTACTGGTAATTATTAAGAAACTTACTTTCATTCTCGCCAATGTGAACAGCTGTCTGAACCCGTTTCTTTATGCGTTCATGGGAAAGGACATTAAGGAACAATGTTACACTCTTTGGTCAAAGATTGAGAATGCATTCAAGGAGGAGCAGGACCAGGACACTACCAGAGGGACACCTACCCTGACCTCTGTGGAAGGAATACATTCAACAAACATTTAAAAAGACATTTTAACTCCTAATTTTATACCAAAACATATTAACTTTAGTTTATTCTTTGTTTATTGCTTCACTGAAACCCTTTATATGCTTCATTAATGAATAGTCCGCCTTTTCTGATTGCAGTAATTTCTATATTGTTCTATAGGTTCTATACTTTGCCCCTTCCTTAAATGCATGAGTTTAATATATTGATGAAAATGATGGGATTTATACGGAACTGTTAACAATAAAATCTGAAAGGAAGACGTTTGAGTAGATAAAGCACGGTTGTAGTGGGAAACAAAATTCCACACATATGGAGTTCTAAGGTTACTTGCTAAATTAGCTAGCATGCTAGTGATGTACTGATTTACAGCTGAGCCAAATAACCTTCACTAGTCTCCTATATCCATATACCTTCTGCATAAACATTCATGTCAAACAGAGATGCATAACCTCGCTTACCTGTATGTCTATCTGTGATATAAAACACATATTGAAAGTACCTTTATCTGTTTCTCTTTCACTGTTTTTTATTTAATACCAATTTGAAGTCTAAAGATGGAGCTAAAATTCAATGTCATCTTGTTACCAACATAGCCCACATAGTGTAATTTAATTTCATTATGTAAAAGGAGCATCCAGGAAAGGTGCCATGAAGTCCTTCATGGTGTTCCATGAAGCATTAATCTAGACCACATCATCCCCAACCATGTCCCCTTTAGCCTGTGAGGAGAAATTTAGGTCAGGTACTCTACGTTCTCATGTGATCTAATGTTTATACACGTATCATCAAAAGAACAGCTGCACCCAGAAGGAAGTGTGGGATTGCAGTGCTATTGGGAAGGAAGATAAAGGTTACCAGGAAGAATAAATGATAGATTTGGACTGATATGGGTAATATTTATTGAGCTACACATACAGAAGTGTCTCTGAGTATGGCGTCAAGCCACTTTGTAGGCTAACACATCCCTCGCAGCTTGATTATTCTCACACAGTTCCAGCAGATTTTGTAATAAGGGTGGAGGTGGAGTGACACCAGGCCTTCTTTTTGCACTGACCACAGAGCCTCCATACACAGATTTGACTTGCACAGATCATACACCACCGCCATTCTGAGTCACTCCACAACAGTCTGGCATGACATCGCTGCAGTCCTTCCAACGTTAACGTGGTGTTAAGAGCCACTGTCACAGTCTGCGTGCATGCATTTCAGCGTCATGTTCCCATCTGCCAGTAACAGGTACCACGATAAGGCCTGGGTGGTATTTTTTTTTGATTATGAGTGAATGTACATGTTATAATTACAAAAATAAGATACTTAAATATTATAAATAGTGTTAGTAGTGTTATACAATAATAATAATAGTGTTATACATTTAATTTGACATTTAAAATATAGACAGTTTTCATTGATTACAATGGACAGAAAGTTTCTTTTCATGGAATTCTTCTTTTGTTCTGCATGCTGCTAAAATATATTATAAAATATATTAGTAAAATATCCAGTCCCACTTTACACGATCAGAGTGCCGGTCTGAGATTGGCATATCTGTAGTCCAGAACTGTCTCCTATTGAAAACATATTACCACTTAAAATATTCTACCACTGGACTTGTGCATGACAACAGCTGATGTCTTCACCTCTTTATCATGTTCTGACATGTAGGTAGACGGTTCAGGTTGCTTTGGCCACTCATTCTCATTGCTGAAGAAACTAGGCCCTTGAAACCAGTTCTTACTTGACATAAAGCTCTCAATCTTTAAGCCTCTTGATGCTTAATCAACTGGGTTCTGAGAGGTGTTGACGTCCTTCCACTGAGCTGTTGTGGTGGCCTCTCTGATGAAAGAGACATGGTTTGCCACAAATGTCTTGAAACGAAGGGCATCATTTTCAATGTACTTTAGTACTATCTGTCCAAAAGACTGAATCTGTCAGGGGAACCTGAAGTTCTTCTGTCAACATCTGGTCTATCTTAACTGCAACCACTGCAGCTGTCAACTCCATTCTCAGAATTGTAACCTGCTTAGTAGGAGCGACTCTGGATATTCACCATGAAAAAGCAAACATGTTTCTCTTCTCTCTCATTGGTCCGTCATTCTGGCTGTAAATAATCTCCCATGGCTCCATTACCTTGTAGGCATTGGCACTGATTAGAAGACCAATCTCTGATTCCAGTTTAGGGAGATGGACCTGATTCAAGTAAGACCATTTCTCCAAATCTTGCCTCTGTGGTATATTGGCTCTCTTTGCAGGTATGTGTGGGTGTGTATATACATCGGGCAGCTTGATGTAGTTTTGTTCATCTAAACCACACCCCTCTGGATCTATCAGAACATAATTGCTCACTTTCTGTTCCTGTGACATGGTGTGAAGAAGGTACTCCGTCTTTCTACCTCAGATGTTCAACTTCTTCGCCAAGTTCTCAGTGCAAAACGTTGCCATGCTTCCTTGATCCAGGAATGCATATGTTTTAATGATGCTTGTGCCTTTCTTGTGTTTTATTCTCACAGGTACAATTGGAAGTATACATGCATTGTTCCCGGCCCCAGTATGTTCACCTCTTCCACACCCTGCAGACACAAGAGCGTTTGTTATCTCAGTTGTGCTCTGAGAGCTGTCCTTTGCATTGTTCTTCTCTGACGTGGAGTCTTCTTTTACCACGTGCAGGATAGCAGGATGCTTAAGTAAACAGTCTGGGCATGATGTCCTTTTCTTACAATCTTTAGACATATGACCTGCTGTAAGACACCTAAAACAAAGCCCTTGCGACTTTAGGAACTCAATTCTTTCTTTCAAAGGCAGTTCTTTGATCTTGTTGCACACATTCAGTGCATGATTCTTCCTACAGTACAAACAGGGATTTTTTTTTAAAGCATTGGCCAACTTAACAGCTGGAGGAATCTTCTCTTGTTGACCTTTAGTGATGTTCTTGTCAGTAGCAGACACATTCACAGCAAAGCTCCTTTTGGACTCACCTCTTCTTAAACTGACCATCTTCTTTGAGTTTCCCTGGTTACCTGAGGTGGCGTCCAGGATATCTCCAAACAGTGGATCATTGGCAACCTTGGCTTGATGATAAACAAAGTCCACCAGATCAGGAAACCTGGCTCTTTTTCTTTCTTTTTTGAATGTCTTACGCAAAACTTCTCCATTTCTCTTTCAGCTTGAATGGAAGTTTGGATAAGATGCACTTCGTATTTGTAGGATTGTTGATCTCATGCATGTAGTCAACATCATTCATTGTATTACAACATCCAATCAGGAATAAAGCAAAGGTGTTCAATCCTTTCCTGTCCTCTGGCTTTATCTGTGGCCATTCCATTGCTGATATAGGCTTTGGCAATTGTCATTTCGTTGCCATAGTGACGATCCAGCAATGCTCTGGCTTCTCTATAAGCCCTATCTGGTCTCATGTGCTCACAACTACGAATGAGATCAAATGGCTCTCCATTCATGAACTGTTCTAGATAATACAACCAATCTTGATGGCTGTCACTCTTGCTATCAATGGCATGCTCAAAGGCTCTTATGAAAGATCTGTACATAAGAGGATCTCCAGTGAACACTGGTACGTCTCTGTGTGGCAGCTGAGACAGACTTTGTTGCTTGATGAGCATCTCAGTAACCTCATTTTGAAGCTGCAATATTTGATACAGGTCATCAGCAGAATCAGAATGCTGAGCATTATCAATCAAAGGCCTTGGTGAAGATTTTCTTCTGGTTGGAGAAACAACTGTGCCACCTGCCTTAAGAATGAAAGCAGGCAAAGTCTTTCCAGCTCCACAACGCTCATCATCATCAATGTCTAGCTTGCCAAATCTATACACTGCTCTGAGCCTCGAGACTGGCTCTAAGAGATTGTTTAAAGACTCATGAGCATCTTCAAACTCTTCATGCAAGCTCGGTTTCAATGTGCAACTGCTCCTTCTTTACTCTCGAGCGCACTTCTTCTTGTTCAAGCTTTTGTGTCATTTTCATAGCCGCTGCTCTTGCCAACAGAGCTTCACGTTCTGCTTTAAGTTTCAACCGTGCTTAACTAGTGCTAGATAGTTAAGATGCCTGACTTGTAACTGAGTTGACCACAGAAACACTATCATGAGGCCCAACTTAATCTTCTTCATCTTGAGAATCTCTTTTAACATTGGCAACCCATTTATTGGTTTCCCGTATGAAAGCCTTTAATTCTGCATGTCTGCTTTCATATGTCTCCTGATCAACTTTCTGTTCATCTTCACTCAACAACTCCCATAACTCTTCATTAAGACATTTGTACTCTCCGAAACATCTTTCAAACTTAAACAGAGCTTCCTCTCTTACGATATCAACGTTGCATTCATCTTGCTTCAATGCTTCTATGTCATTCATTTGCTTGGTTAGCTGTGCCAGCTTTCCCCTTCTCTCCCCTTTTAGCCTATTTGTTTTCTCTTCTACAGCTTTTGCCGTAGGCTTTGTCGCCCTCTTTTGGTCAACAAGTGCATCCGCATTCTTTTCCGCCCTCTTACGTCACTTGTAAATCTCCACACAAACTGCGACAAATCCTCACAGCTTCTAAACTCTTCCAATGATTCACATACACTCGTGAAAAGAGCTATTGGATGTGTAGGATTGTTTGGCGTAAAATTCAATGACTTTCTGAATGGGAAATCCTGTCAGCATTTACTTTCACTTGGTTTTGTTCATATTCCTTTTTATTAGCAGGAAAAAACATGAACAATCTTGCTTAAGAGCACATCCAGAACTAGCCCCGTCTACTCGAATCACGTTGTCTTCCTTGTTGCTGCACATGCGCGTCTGTCTCAAATAGCTAGTGACCCCTAGTGGTTATTGCTAGCATTTTCAAATGATACAACATCATTACACACTTTGACCTCCGTTCGCTAGCTGGCTAGCTAGCGTAGTTAGCATCGCTAGCAGGCTAATAGATATGGAAAGAGAACGTCAGACCTGGTGCAGGGAAAACTTGCTTCAGTCGATGATACATTCGAGGTACATCTGTCTTTAATATTGTCAGACGTCAATTCTGTTTTTCAGTCAGCTCTGTCTTCTTATTATTTGAGCTAGCTTGCCCAGTAGTTTAGCTCCGTCATGGCTTTGCTACTCCATTAGCTTCGGGCTAGTCTTTTGACTTTAATGTGAGTGGAGCCTGCTAACTCACTAGCCTCGAACTTCGAAGTTCTTTTAAACGCGACACGTGAAAATAAATAAAAAGTCTGGAATCCGAACTTTTCTTCTAGTTTGCATCTTTACTATGAACATCAAATAATACAAAACAAAAGATTAATTCTTGACTTAAAATTAAATAACGTGACGGTCAAAAAACTGTGATGCTCCTTGGCTCGAGGCTTCTGCCCTTCTATGCGTGCCCACGCTTTTTATACCAAGCTCAGGAGCCAATCAGATTGCATCCCAAACAAAAAACCAATACATTTTCTACAAGTTCTTATATCACTTAAATGCAATGGTACAAATATTCATATATTAGAAATATAACTCAAATCCTGTTGCAAATTATTAATATGACATTTACAATATGTATTCAAATCTAAACACATGATAAATGGCTCCAACAGATACTGTTGGTAACTTAAAGCGCTTTGCGGACAGTTATTATTTCTAGTATTACTAATAAGCTCCCTGGACAATCTGTGATTTTCTGGGTGTGTTTTAATTATGTGGAGGATCTTTAACCAAAATGCCTACATTGAACTGCTGTAAATAAGAGCTCATTTCAGTGCTAAAGGGAAGTGCCAGTCGTTTTTTGATAACTATTGATAACTATTGCAGTGAATGATCTATAATTTACATATACCCATGTTCATGTCGCTGTCCAATAAAAACATGTCTCAATTTTTTTCAACCTTTATTTTTATAGATAATTTAAACACAGTAGCTACTGTTTACACTGCATGCAAATTTTATAATGAATGGACCAACAGAAATAGCCCAAATTGGCTTGGAAAAAGTCTGGTTCCATTGACTTACATTACAATGAAAGTAGGTATGTTTTTGGAGATCCTTGTTCTTCTTTGGACAGTGACGATTTTGTCAGATATCAATGTTTGTGTATACGTGTATATGTGTACAAGTGTGTATGAGTTCAACAATTCTATGTATTTGTGGGGAGTGCCATTTTTTGTCCTTCTGGAGCATTCCTGGAACAGAACTTCCTCCAACAGCATCTGTATCCTGGGAAAGAGTTGTTGTCATCAGGGGTATAGAGCCCCTTGTGAATGATCTTGTACACTGAGGAGGGTTGAAATGGGCTATAAAACTGTATCCGGATACTGAGAGCTGAGACTCAATTGCAAGCCCCTCGAAATGACCAACTCCATACCTCTGCCTGTCTCCTTGTTCTACCTTTAGTGCAAGAAAGACCCGTGGGGAGCAGCTATAAGGTAAACCCAGAGAACCTAAAGTGTTTTATTTATATGTGATGTACACTGTAATGGAGCACAGTGTTTTTGTGCACAGTTGAGGGAATGTCTCAACCCTGTTTTCTCCAAAACAATGCACTACCACTGCACCACCACAGACCACTGATGGAAATGCAAACTGCACTCATTTTCAATGGTGAAGAAAAAAAGAGCGGGAAACTTAGATAGATACTTTATTGATCCCAGAGGGAAATTCAAGGCATCCAGTAGCAGATATACAAACTATACAGAAGTAACAACAGAAGCAAGATAGATTGTACAAATAGAGACAGAGATACAATATAAAGTATGAAAGTATAAAAATAGAGTCCTTAGTGTCTGGGTAAGGTATAAAGTATAAATGGAGGTAGTGGTAAACAATTTGCTAAGCAAATTAAGAAGATGGCTGTTGTCAGCCATACAGACAGTGCAAATACGCAGTAATATGAATAATTTATCAGTGCAAAATGTGTAAACAGTACAGAATGGAGTAGAATAATACAATATAAATAGAAATAAATAGAAATAGGGCATTTAGGAGGGAGTGTGTGCAGAGATGGGGGTGTGTCCAGAGGAGGGAGTGTGTGCAGAGATGGGGGTGTGTCTATTGGAGTGACCGGAAGGAAAGAGTGTCCAGAGTTTTTCCATTTGCTGTACTGGGAGGAGTTGAACAGTCTTATGGCCTGAGGGACAAAAGACTTCCTGAGTCTGTCTGTGGAGCAGGACTGGGACAGCAGCCTACCACTGAATGAGCTCCTCTGCCTGATGATCGTGCTGTGCAGAGGATGGTGAACATTGTCCATGATGTGCAGCAGCTTGCTGAGGGCTCTCCTCTCTGCCAGTGGTGTTAAGGACTCCAGCTCCAGTCCCAGCACAGAACCAGCTTTCCTCACCAGCCTGTCGAGTCGTCCAGCATCCCTCTTGCTGATACTGCCTCCCCAACACACCACAGCATAGAAGAGGATGCTGGCCACCACAGACTGGTAGAACATCAGCAGGAGTTTCTGGCAGATCCTGAAGGACCCCAGCCTCCTGAGGAAGTACAGTCTGCTCTGTGCTTTCTTGTAGACCATGTCAGTGTTTACTGACCAGTCCAGCCTCTCGTCCAGGTGCACACCAAGGTATCTGTAGGACCTGACCACCTCCACATCAACCCCCTTGATGGAGATTGGCTGCTGAAAGGGGCCTGGACCTCCTGAAGTCTATACACATCTCCTTGGTTTTGGTGATGTTCAGCTTCAGATGGTTGGTAGTGCACCACTCCACAAAGTCCTCAACCAGGCTTCTGTACTCCCTCTCCTGGCCATTACGCACACACCCCACGATTGCAGTGTCATCAGAGAACTTCTGCATGTGGCATAACTCCGAGTTGTATTTGAAGTCCGATGTGTACAGGGTGAACAGGACTGGAGAGAGAACAGTCCCCTGTGGTGCTCCTGTGCTGCTGATCACCGTATCAGAGGTGCAGTCCCTGATCCTGACATGTTGTGGTCTCCCAGTGAGGTAGTCAGTGATCCAGGTGACCAGGTGCATGTCCACCTCCATCTTCATCAGCTTGTCTCTCAGTAGTAGGGGCTGAATGGTGTTGAAGGCACTGGAGAAGTCAAAGAACATGACCCTCACAGCACAACCCCCCTTGTCCAGATGAGAGTGAGCTCTGTGTAGCAGATAGAGGATGGCATCTTCCACTCCCACCTTCTCCCGGTACGCGAACTGCAGTGGGTCCTCAGCATGGTGGACCTGAGGTCTGAGGTGGTTCAGCAGCAGTCGCTCCATGGTCTTCATCACATGAGACGTCAAAGCAACCGGCCTGTACTCATTCAGCTCCTTCGGGTGCCCTTCTTGGGGACTGGAATGAGGCAGGTTGTCTTCCACGTGGCAGGAACCCTCCCGAGACGTAGACTCAGGTTAAAGACATGTTGGAGGGGCTCCCCCAGTTGGGCAGCACATGCCTTAAGCATTCTGGGGCACACTCTGTCTGGGCCGGCCGCCTTCCTGGGGTGTAGTCTCCTCAGCTGTCTCCTGACTTGGTCTGCCGTGAAGGTTGGGGGACTGTGGGAACTATGGGAGTTGCTTTGTCTTCCTGCTGATGGTGGTGTTGGTGGTGGTGATGACTGAGATGGTGGAGGTGAGGGTGATGGTGGAGGTGAGAGTGATGGTGGTGAAGACAGGGTGGTGAATGCTGCAGACGGGTTGGAGGAGGGGGCAGCAGGAGCAGGACAGTCAAACCTGTTGTAGAAGTTGTTAAACTGGTTTGCTCTGTCCACACCCCCATCTACTGAGCTGCCTCTGTTGTTCTTGCAGCCTGTGATGGTTTTCATTGCTCCCCAGACCTCCTTCATGTTGTTGTCTTGCAGCTTCTTTTCCACCTTTTTCCTGTAGGACTCCTTGGCCTCTTTAAGTCGAACCTTGAGTTCCCCCTGTACACGCTTCAGCTCTGTCCAGTTTCCATCTTTGAACGCCCTCTTCTTTTGGTTGAGGATGTCCTTGACGTCACTGGTAATCCAGGGCTTGTTGTTTGGGAAGCAGCGTACAGTCTTTGTGGGAACAGCAACATCCATACAAAAATTCAGGTAGTCCGTAACACAGTGCGTCACCTCCTCAATGTCCTCTCCGTGTGGGTGCAGCAGCACAGCACGCTCCAATCAGTGGTATCATAGCAGTCCTTGAGGGCTTCTTCTGCTTCAGGAGACCAAAACTCTGAATGAGCGTGTGGTAGTGGGCTGCCACAATACCAGTGGTTTTGTACTGAGGCTGTAGGAAAACCAGTGTGTGGTCTGATTTCCCCAGCGGTGGTAGTGGGGTAGCCCTGTATGCATCCCTCACGTTAGCATACAGCAGGTCGATGGTCCTGTTTTTTCCTGGTGGGACAGTCCACAAAACTGGAAAAAGGGCAGGCAGGGTAGAGTCCAATGTAACGTGATTAAAGTCACCAGAAATCACATAGAAGGCAGGGTGTTTGTGTCTGTAGCGCTGCGACGGTGGAGTGAATGACGTCACACGCCGCCTGCACTTCCGCCCGAGGCGGAATGTAAACACAGACAACAATGGCGTGTGAGAGCTCCCGCGGCATGTAATATGGACGGAGGCTCACCGCTAACAGTTCAACGTCCCGACAGCAGATCACCTCCTTCACGTTTACATGTCCCGGGTTGCACCATCTGGTGTTAATAAAAAGTGCGAGCCCCCCACCTTTGCGCTTCCCGCTTAGCGTCGGGTCCCTGTCCGCCCTCACTGTAGAGAATCCAGGTAGCTCCACGTTAGCATCCGGAGTGTCGGTGGTGAGCCAAGTCTCGGTGAAACAAAACAGACTGCACTCCCTGTAGAGCCTCTGATTCTTCACCAGACATGCCAACTTAATGCAACTTAAAACAAAGGGGATACCAATATGGTGTAGCTCAAACAATAGAAAGCTTAAACTGAACCAAACCGCCTGATAAGGGGAAACAAGGAGCCACTAACAATCCTCCCTTTATC
>JAMWET010003999.1:0-20073 GCA_024036415.1 Prochilodus magdalenae | reverse complement strand
GCTCGCGTCTGGGAAAACCATTCCAGAAGCTCTACCACCAAAACTGCTTCCTGAGCTATCGGAACGGGCACTTGAAGTTTGATGGTTCTGTGGTGACTGACTCTGCAGAAAGTTATGCGTGACCCCTGTGCACTAGCGCCCTCAGCATTCGGTTGACTCCCCTCTCTGTCATTTTGGCCTAGCCAAGTCTAGGACACAGCGGACTTCACTGAGTCTCCGTGAGAGCGACACAATCTTTCACTAAGTCTGTAGGAGCAGTCTACTATGACTAGGTGCTTGGATTATCTTTTTATACACCATTGCCTGACTGATATATATATATATATATATATATATATTATATTATCTTTGATTATTTGTGTTTAAAATGTGGTTTAAAATGGCTAAATAGTTCAGAGCTTATGGGAAATGAGCTTTGTTTAAAAAACCGGCACTGTCTCTTTAAGAGATCGAGACTCTCGGGTTCCCGACACTCCTCCCTCAGCTCGACACTGAGAGTAGGGGGAGAGTGTTTGTAGAGCAGAGCTGCTAGTAAAACCAGAATTAAACACGAAATGTTGTGATGAAGCGTGAAAAAAAAGCCGGTTTGTGTGTTAAAACTTGTGCTGTATATTTTAGACTGTGTTTTATTTTGTCCATTGTTGTAGGTAAAAGCGTGTCCTCTGACTCGAGTGAGGAGCCGAGTGCTTTCTAGCTAAACTCGACTAGCCGTAGCAGTAAGCTTCCCGCCTCTGTGCTAAAACTCAAAACACTCGAGAGATGTGTGTTCTTGGTCTGCAGGATTTTTTCATTGGGGCCTCCTCATCAGCACAATGATAAACCATACACGTCTTTTTTAAAACAGAAATAAACGAAGAATGGCGACAGTCCCTGACTCCTGAAACTGCTCGTGTTTTTCCACACAACGCCAGAGTGGGCTGGGCGGGGCAGAAAAGAGGCTGGGTTACATTTTAAAGCAACAACTAACAAAATCCAAAGTTTCCCTTTATGCGAATACTCTTGATTCAGTCTTATGGGTTTTAGGAAGCTGTTTTCTTGCTATAAACCATGTGTCTTCTGCAGTTGTCAGGCTTGTCACTCAGACAAAACTGTCTAGCTAAGATGGAAATAGCTAGCAGGTCTATGGCTAGCTTCTTCACTTTAGCTGTGCAGCCACAATGAAAACAGCTAACAACCGGAACGGCGGAAGTGGGTTTATAGCACGAAAACCAACAGACTGTTTTTTAGAAGATATACAAACACTCCATCTGCCTTTCACAGTGGACGCCTAAGTTAGCTGTGTTCGCTGAGATTTGCTCAGCTAGGTAACATTAGAGCTAAAGGACAACACTTCTTCTTATTCAGTGACGTGAGACAGACCACCCAAGGAATACCAACATACCAAGGAAAGAACCGAATGATAAGAACTGCAGAGAATGATGTTTCTCCGCCGTTAGCACCAGTTTACCATTGGGTATGAGTGGTCAAACTACTAGCTACAGTCAGAGGTCCCTGCAGTGCTGAGAATGATCCACCACCCAACATAACTACCTGCCTCTGTGGTGGTCTCTTGTGTGGAGTCCTCGACTAATTGAAGAACAGGATTAATACAGTATAAACAGAGAAACAGATGGAACTGCAGTCTGTTGTAAGACATTGCTGATTTCATAATTTTGAAAACCTCGTGGCCAGATTAGTTTGATTAATCTCATGCTTATACCTCTAGAGGTGCTATGCACAGTGCCCTTACAGTGACGTTTTTCTCTGCGTCAACGCTGCTGTTTTCTGTCCTATACCAGAAATGGGCTGGTGCTCCACTGAAAAACAGCTGTGTAGTCAGCGTCCAGGTTTCATATTGGCTCTCAGGTGATGGACCAGGTCAGTGAGTTCCTCTCTGCCGTATTTCTAAGCCCCTTCAGTCCACGACTTTTCGATATTCACAGTTCCACAAAGAATACGGGCTACATTCGTACAATAGCCTCCTTTTGTAAAACACCATCCCGCAATAATAATAAATATAATCACTGAAATATCAAAACCAGCTACACACAACACCTCACTGGAATGAGAGCTCACATGATATATTATAGTCCTGCAATATCTTCACTGGTTCTTGCTGTGTCTCGTTACCTTACATACAATATAGTCTATAAGCAGAAATACCGTTTGGATTTTCTAAACATAAAGATTATTCACAGACACTGCTTTGGAGAATGTTTATATTGGCAGGACAGAGTTTAGAAATATTAGATACATACAAAGGAAGGCACACACATACAGTGGATTACACAACTTACATCAGAGAATAAACATTTGTTTGATAAACATATTGTAACTGTTTTAGAGTTTTACTGAAAACATTATATCTTATAAAGAAGATTAAATAAATCCGCTACCGTTTAAAGAGTTAGGACATATTGCCACATGGTCTTTAGCGGCGGGTTCACGCTCGGGCCCTGCTAAAAAACTGCATGTCTCCAAGTTCCCAGATTTTCCAATTCAGTGCTTATTTGACTGTCAGGCTCCTCTACAGTAGCTGGGACACAAGGGGTAACATCTCAAGCCTTTCTAATCAGGATCTGTTTCCCTCGGGATCTTAGATGGATTTAGAGTTGTTCATAGTTAGAATTTTTATATTTTTAAAATTTAGTCTAGGTTGTAGTCAGTCACTGAAGGTACCATTATTAGTTTTGGATTAATTTCTGAAAAGTGTGAATTTTTGATCCGATTTGTGTTTTTTTTTTTATTTCTAGGTTCAGTTTTTTTAGTATTAGTGATAACTGATGTCATAACAGAGATTTTAAGTGTTTCTGCAGTAATTTTAGGTTCTAGGGGGACATAGTATGTATGTATCTATTTATTCTAGTTATTTACTAATACAGTTAAACAAGGAATGTGTTTTACGCTAGTTTGCAGTTTATTAATAGTTTTTGTGGACCTGTAATAACTCTGATACAGACTGGCGCAGCTCTCCAATTGTTTAGGCCCTCAGTAGGATCCTGGACTTTGAGGGTCCAGCTGAACAGCCTGCATCCTCTTCTAGAACTCTAAACAGAAGAACACATCATCAGACAGTGTTTGTTCATCATCAGTATTTAACTATGGTCAGATATAGAACTCTCTGATTTACCCTCAACACTGCAGATGAAGTTGAGAGTCTGAGTCTCTGGCAGACTGACCCACTGCTTACTTCCAGACTGCACCGCTCCTGTTCTTTCTCCTCCACTGCAGTCCTCCACCCCTGTCCCATTCCCTAGAGCCCAGTTCTGGTAGCAGATAGTCGATCCACTCACCCAGAACCAGATGCTTTGAGGACAGGTGTGACGCAGACCCACCCACACATTAGCAGTGGAGGTGTTTTTAGTAATAACCTCCACCCAGTGCTAAATAGTAACATTGTGTACAGAGACCAGATCCACATGGTTCTCTCTGCAGTACCACAGAGCTTCTCTCCACGTCTTGTTCTGATTGATCAGGATGAGTGGAACCGCTTCTAAAGGGGTCAGAAGGTTTAACCATTACATCCCATAGTTCAGTTATTAGTGCTTTATTTCTTTATCATATTATACAGTTTGTTGTGTTTGTGTCTGTAAGTGTTTCTGTGTTGGACTGAGTCTCTATAAATTCACTATTCAGATCTGTATTAGAGCTCTGAGTCAGAGTAACTGCTCCAAACAGACAGTAACAGTGGATGAACTGAGTCTGTAACAGATGTACTGCATTTCACCAGCTTATATTACTCACCTTCATAGCAGATGAAAGGATTTGGGTGATGGCAGCCTGCATCGTTCCATCTGTATTCAGGGCCATACCATAACTGCACACAGTTATCACCCACTGCGTTGTTTGGCTGTGTAGTGTTCCAGTAGCTGTATGAGGAGTTACTCCCATCTGACCAGGTCCAGCTCTAGAAACACATTAACACCTGATCAGTAAACTGCTTAATACACTGACCTCTCAGTGCTCATCATCATACCATCATCCTCACAGTCACATGATCAGTTTTGTGGTTTACTGGCTACAGATCACTAAAATTAATTTTCAGACTTTTGATGTTTTATTGAAGACCACTGTACTGAAGTGGAAATAGAATTTGTGGAATATTTTAACAGTGATAAATATAATGTAGTTTGTCTTTAGAAAAGTAAACATAATATGGAGCTCTACATTGGGGGTCTCAAACTCCAATTTATGGGGGTCCACTAGTCAGGAAAAAAGCCTAATTTTATGAATTATGACTACATAACACAGACCCTTATTTAGGTGTTAATCAGTATGTATTAGCTCCTTACAATAATTACAATAATTTAATAATGTTATTATTAGTAGATTACTATAGTATTAATATTTAATTGCAGTATATCGCAGTATAATTGCACTGATATTTAACAGTAGGGTATATGGGACTCTGAGTGTGAGAGAGGTTATGGTGAGCTGGTAAAGTGGTTATATCTGTATTCTCTGTAAATTCATTCACTGATTCCATTCATCTCTTCATTCTGACACACAGTGTCCGGCACTGATACGAATAAATTAGAATAGAGACCTAATAGTTATTGCTCAGAGACGTTTTCATAATCTGCATCCGTCCTTTAGTTTCATCTTCCACCTTCTAAATGTGTCTAAATGTAAACATACTCCATTTCCTACAGTGCGGTATGGTTCATCTTTCTCCCTCAGTCCGATCCAGGCATAGCCTCCTCTCCCATTGAGAACAGCTATCAGAGCGTTCATCTCCTGTTGGCTCTCAATGGTGGTCAGGTCAGTGAAGTTCTCTCTGCAGTAGTTCTGAGCTTCAGTCCAGGTCTTCTGTTCATTCACCAGATGAAAGTGACGAGTCCCACACAAGGAGAGAGTCCACAGAGCTGTAGAGGTTAAAAGCTCTCATCAGCATCACAGTACAGTAATGAAGCAGCAGAGAGTCTTACAGATGATCATGAAGCTACACTGACCTGAGAACAGCAGCAGCACATACAGAGCTGAACTCATGACTGTGGAGAAGCAGAGAGACATGGTTCACACGTTAAACACCACCTACAACCTCCATCACCAGCACATTAGATCATGCAGTAAAATGTAAAACCATTTAAAGCCACAATCTTCATGAACTTAAGACAAATGGAGAAGCCGTGGTCTAAAAGGTAAATGCAGTCCTGAGTCAGCTGAGTGTCACCCTGGACAGCTCCCGTGCTCAGTGTGATGATTTTAGAGATGCTGCTCTCTCTCTCTCTCTCTGTCTCCCTCCCTCATTCTCCCTCTCTCTTTCTCTCTCTCTTCCTCTCTCTCTCTCTCTTCTCTTGTGTAAACAAAGTTAGTCCTGCACTTACATACAGAAATAGATTCCATTCCATGTAGATTCCATACAAAATACTGGAAAGGCTGCCACCCACTGTGGTGCCGAAAGCCAGTGAGCAGGATGATGCTCTGAACCTTGTAGTTAACAGAATACACGTGTACTGTGAGACAAAGGATATAGCATTAACGGTGATAGAGGGTACCAAGCAGGCCAGTCGTACCAAGATGGCGGAGAGCGTAGATACCCTGTGAGAGTTTGGACTGTTATTCCAGATGCCTGTTTATATCCAGATGGCTAGCACAGGTCAACTACTGGTGATAAGAAGACATAGAAGATGTTGTTCAGCAGGCCACTGGGTGTCGCCATGTCGCCTTCTCTTTCCTCAACAACTGACATGCCCACATATGTCATCATGGTTCATGCTGAAGAACCTACTGTTCTTTGGGTCTAGGTGGAAACGGTTCTAATGGTGGGAATGGTCCAGGATTAGGTGTCCAAACCGGAACGGGACCAGGATGTGTTTCTGTAGTGGTGATTGTGTTCCCATAACAGAAATAACACACTTTAGAATGGATTTGCAAGCCCCTCCCTCTCTCCTGTCTTTACCTCCTCATATGAAAAGATCATTAAAGAATAAGCTTAGCTGATTTAGTACCCTGTGTGGAACATCCACTGTCATGAAGCAATGAGGTACAGTTCAATGTAAAGCAAGCCGTCACTGGGTGAGGAAAAAACACAATGACCAAAAAGTAAATCAGCTGAAGAGTAGTTGGTAAAGAATGGCCAAGTCACTGACACGGCATCCAGGAAATACTGATGAACTGGAACACTTGCATGGAAAGGGCACCCTGAAAGAGAGACCGCTGCTCTGTGTGCGACCTGAGTTTAAGTACAGGCTGAAGGTGGAACTAGGAGTGGACAGTCATTGTCATGAATGCACATGAATGAGTCTATTTCTAGGGGCTTTGGAAAGTCCGCTGTTGAGAAACTGCTGACATCACAACTGAGTCACAAGGGTATCTGTAGGTGACCGTTGGCCTAGTTCATGATCTCTTAACAGACATCCAACAGAAAGAGAGAAGACGCTGACCAGTGTCTGTATGAATGATCTGTCTTCTGTATCAATAGTCTGTTTTATATTTATGAAAGAAAGAACAGCCAGGTAAACAAGCGGAGATCAAATTCATAGACACAACGTTGGTGATGCAGATACCCGAGATAAAATCAGCTAAATAAATAAATAAAGGAGGAAAGGACCACAGAATGCACAGGAGGAAGTGAGCAACCACCGGAGCCTGGGGGGATGATGATGGGGATCTTTAGGGGAAGTAGAGATGAGCTGAGATAGACATGATCTCCTGGTTACTAAACAGATGATACTGAGCTCTGATTGGTCGGTGTTCTATAACCCAAGTTATAGGACTATGAGTATGTCCTCAGAACGTTGCTGGACTCGACTCGTCCAGGTTTCACACCCACAGCTTTATTTACATAGAGACTCATTCAAACCAGAGAGAGCAAGTGAACATGCTTCTAACAGAGCTGTGTTAAAACACTTCACACTGAAAGTATCCAGACCCCCTCAGCAGCGGGCTTAATGATGGACTGTCCCGTCAAACATGTTCAAGAAATGCAGCACTGATCAGGATAATCCTATTTATCATATTTAAAGCAGGTCAGCTATAAAAACTACTACCAGCTTCAAATACGGCAGGACTGTACATGCACAGAGAGGTGAAAAATAAGTAACCCGGTTCATCTGAAGCACAGAGATAGAAACCCTCATAGAAATCTCTCTTAGAATTTAAAGAATTAAAAAAATTTCAACTCAAATATTCACAGGTAAATTTTACATCCTGTATTTGAAATGTCCAGATGATCTACCGTTTGGTCTGGTTGTAAGGTCACTGTGAGTTCAGAATACCGGCCGTCTCGTTTTGAAGTTACTATAGTATGTAGGACCATAATGAAGGTATGGGTCAGTTTTCTGGACAGGGAATAAACTTAGTCTGGACTAAATTTACTTTTTAGAAATTTACATTCAGAATGCTGAGAGTTCTTAAAGGTGTTTCTTACCTGCTGCTGCTGGAGAGGCGGATGTGTTAGTGACGGTGTTTGTGTCCTGCTGTTTGTTATGTCTGTAACTGAAGAGGAAACTAAAGTCAGAACAGCTCTCTCTTTGTTTTATGGTCTTCCAACTTTTTTTCAGAAATTTACATGATGATGCACTAAACTAATGCAAATGACTGAACACACACACACACACACACACACACACACACACACACACACACACACACATACATACAGACACACACACATACACCCACACACACACACAGACATGATGGAACCCGTTTTAACGTTTAGCATTTAAAACTTCATCCAACTGATTAAAAATGGGGTTCATTTCCAGCTTGTAGTAAATCAGGGTAAATACAGAACATCAAACAAGATCAAACAAGAATGATCAAAACTAAATTAGAGTCATGAACAGAGCTGAGGTCACTGCTATGAGGAGACGAGGAAACTACCAGGTGCTGGTAGGGGGAGGTGGTGCTGGAGACGGGGCTGGTGAGCTTATGGAGGGGTCTTTATAAGCTACACATGACCTGAAGGATCTGGGAGACCTACACGACCCACCTATAAAGATCACATATAGATAAAGAACAGAACGTGTTCAGGTGAACGGTGCGTGTCTCTGGCTCTTTCAGACCCACATGCTGATACTGATCACGGCGGCACCTGCTTTGCATGGTGTGACACGTGATGAAACATTCACAGTTAGGATCCTCAAGTTTTCACCACTGAAAACTTCACAGTGAAATGAATTCATTCAATGATCTGTTGTTCCTAAAGTGCTAGACCTTCCTGGTCCTATCCAGCACTGTCATGCTTTTGGCGCCAGCAGAGATGATCCGGATAAAGTGTAACACCTTTGTAGTGCCCAGGCAGCAAGTGAGAACCACCCCCCAACACTGCTGGAAGAGGCGTGATCGCTGGTAGATCACCGCCAACCATCTTGTGGTAGACCAGAACACTGACCCAACTATCCAACAGCACACAACGGTAACATTTGTGCTCACAGATCTCCTACAGATCTCCTTACAGATCCCCTACAGATCCCCTACAGATCTCCTACACATCCCCTACACATCCCCTACAGATCTCCTACGGATCCCCTACAGATCTCCTACGGATCCCCTACAGCGAGTGCAGCACTCCTGAGAGCCTTTGTTCTGCATAACTGTACCTCCTGAGCACCCAGGCATTTGCAACCCAATAGCAGAACATCACATCACATAGTTCCCCATGCTATGGAGGAGAGCCATCCTGGGAACCTCCTAAAATCTGAACAGAGTGCCTTGGGCAGGTGGGGGGGCCTAGCCACTGGTCACCCGCTACCATATGATTTCACTTCATGGTAACTACAGCCCAACACTAACTAAAGCCTCTCCTTGATCCGGAGCAACACCACAGTTTCCTCATGTGTTATTTCCACTGTATGCTAAATTCTGGATTTCAGGTATCCAGGTTCCAAGCCCCCAACACTTAGTGCACTACTGTAACAGCAAAGCCTGGGGCTGTGTCACCTGTGAGGCTGCACTCATCTTCTAAACCACTTCATCTGCCTGGGTTGCAGGAGTTTCTGGATCCTATCCCAGCATGCACTGGGTGGAAGGCACGAAACACCTGGGACAGGTCACCAATCCATTGCTGGGCAGACACATGAGCATAACCATTTAGCATCTCCAATTCACCTAGCTGCATATGTTTGGACTGTGGGAAGAAACCGGAGCACCTGGAAGAAACCCACACAGACACGAGAAGATGCAAACTCCACGTGTAATGAACCACAGACGCTCTGGCTGGGAATCAAACCTATAGGCCTATTTTACTGTGAGGCGACAGTACTACCAACTGCACCACGGTGCCACCCTCAAATGTGCTATATGTATAGCTAGCTAATCTTGCTAATGTTAGCACACACTGGCAAACACCAAACCACTGTAGATCTACTGGATATAGACTGTGTTTTTTATACGGTCTTAGCTGTTAGCCAGCTGGCTAACGTTAGCACCTACCTCAGCAAGCATTGCTTAGCTTAGCAAGATTTTTAGCGGCCTTGGTTAGTCCCTATTGGACCAACACAAACCTGATGATGTGGCTTCATAGAAAGAAATACCCAATAAAGCTAATAGGCTAGACTGTATCAAGGATATGCACAACAGGCTAGTCTGGCTTTCGTCAGTGGGTGTAAGCATCGTAACTCTCTTTATCAGCTGCAGTCATTTACTCTTCTCTTTCTCATCACCAGGAAAGTGCCCGAATGAGAACTGAGTAGTTTTGTGGTCTCTATTTTTTCCGATCCATGTGGATTCTATTTAAACAACATCGCAGTCAATGCAGTAGAGGCTAGACCCTAAGAAAGATCCCCCCTACTGACAGAGACAGGAATAAATAAGAGGAAAGAGCCATGGTGGAAAAGTGGAGCCTCTGTATGAGATGGCGATGGTGGTTAAGAAGAAAGTTGATGCTGAGCTCTAATTGGCTGTTGTGTCACACCGTGTGAGCTTAACTGAAAATTAGGCTGTATAAATATAAATAGAACATAACATGCCACACCTCCTGGTTCTCCCTCTGCTCTTGTTGTGCCTCCAAACTACAACTCCCAGGAGTCACTGGTGTATGGCATCACCATCACATGTCCCATAGCCACCAATCAGGACTACAGGTCACTCTCCTCTGAACACTGATGACTCTCAGCTGTGCTCCATGTGCTTGGTGGTTATATACCTGGTTAGCCTTGTTCAGCGTTTTCTGTTTTCCCGTGTTTGACCTGCTTCTGTTTTTTTGACTCTGTTTTTAATTGTCGTTTTGGACTTTGTTTGTTGGACCTTTTGCTCTCCTGGTTTCAACCCTTGCTTGTCTTTTCTCTTTTGTCTTCTCCATGTATCTGCTCTTTGTCCTCAGGGGTTTGGACCTGTTTTTTTGACTACCCTTCTGGACCATCCCTTTGTGATTAAACCTCAATATCAAGCAAAGGGCCACAGTGGCAAGGAGAAACTCCCTCAGAGCGAGAGGAAGAAACCTCGAGGAAGGAGCCCAGACTCAAAGGGGGAACCCGTCCTCCTCAGGGCGTCACCGATAAATAAACCAGCCTAAAACAGAATCAGAAATTACAGTTATATGAAGCATTGAATAGAGAATAAATGGTAGACTGTTAGAGTCCTCTGAGAGTAACAGTGAGAAACAGACCTGAAAGTCTGAATGAAGCTCAGGCACTGTTACCAGTGAAACCAGTGGCAAGGAGTTTATCCCAGTTAAAACTATGAAGACCAGTAACTGCTGCTGGAGGACTACAGTGATGATCTAGTAGTATGAATAAGAGGAGTGTGTGGAGTTTGTGAGGCAGAGCAAGAAGTGTCTGATTAGTGTTGAGGGTTGGAAGCAAGGTCTATTTAGAGAGCATATATCGGCCCGCTGGCTTGATCAGGTCAACACCCTACTGACTGCTGGTCCACCCTCGGACCACCCAGATTATTGTCCTGTGTACAAAATTAAACTAGTTTTTAATCTAAAAAGCTTCTAGATATCGTCTTTACACATTCCTTAAATGATGGTCTGTTTAGTTCATTCCTCCTCCTCTCACTAGGGGGCGCTCTTGCAAGAGGCTGTAGTTTAGGCTGCTGAGGGTGCTAAAGAGAATATTCTAGAAGAGTCTCCAAATGAAGCAGGGCTATTCTCTGCAGTATCGATCCTTATCTGGTTTGTAAAGGTGCCAAATTTGAATTTCCTGAAACAGCAGCTTATAAACTTAGTTTTCTGTCACACTTTAACCAAGGAAAGTTCGATTTGATCAGTGAGTCTGTATTTAATCTGGCCATTGAAATGAATGTGTTTATGCTAATCACATTTTTGGAAGATGTCCTCAATGTGGTATTGTGGTACTGTTCTGTTTTACCAGCACGTCAAACAATAAAAATCATGCCTTAATTGCGTTTCTTGAAGACTTCTAGATAGTTATCGTCTGATAAAACTACATGGTTACATATTGCAAGATTTCTCTTAGTGTGTACAGTGATAAAGAGCTATCAGCACTTCACCACTAGCAGCAGGGCAATTCGGCAGTATTGATCCATATCGTAATACACTGTGCCATGGATTTCTTCTCAGAGCTTATATTGTGTTTTAAACACTTTACAGCTGCATGTCCGATTATCATGAGTCATTATCATGAGGAGTAAAAGTTCCTGGTTCTTCCAAAAGTTCAGGTTCCTGTCTACATCAGGGAACCAGAAAAAGTAAACGTTGACATTAAAGACAATATTGTCTTTTCGCTTCTTCAGCAGAACACCAAAATTATTATTATTATTATATATATATTTATTTATTTTCTTTTTCGGCCAAATAATTTCAGTTACAGCCCGTTATGTGCATCTCTGTACACAATCTTGTACTGTAATGGTACATGGTACTCCAAAAATGGAGTCCACCACAAGTTCTATTACAGTGCAGGAGAAGACATGTTCTCTAAGATTCAAAAGTTTAACAGATTTGCTCTTCAACAATGCTGGATTCCTCTTAGGAGGTTTAATGGATCTCTCACAGACCATCTGCCTAGCTAAGCGACATCCCCAAAACATTTGCTGACTTTCTATTTTGGTCCTCTTTATAATATTTACATGCAAATTATTTTTTAATAAGGAGTTCCCCAGTTCATATTGGGACGCCCCCTCAGATAACATGTGGTTGGAGCACTGTGTTGTTGATGATGAGGTTGTGGGTTCGATACCCAGATTCACTAATCTGCAGCTTGCACCCAAGGTACTTAACTCCCTTGGCATCGCAGCATAGATAGATAGATAGATAGATAGATAGATAGATAGATAGATACTTTATTGACTCTGAAGGAAATTAAGGAACATACACTGGCATGTAAACAGGTGTTAATAGCAATGGTTAAATTCCCTCTTCAAAGAGTCCAACGCAAATGTAATAATTAGAAATAGCCCAAATAATTTTGGTGTGTTCAGCATTCAGGAGATATTTTCCAAACTTGGTCCTGGACTGCTCAGCCTGTTTAATGAACACTGTCTATTAGTGTTACTTCAGGACTGTGCTTAAAACCTGCCCTGCAAACATAGCCCTCCTCGCTGAACACTAGTGAATGTGATCAGATCTTCAAACCTTTAATACCCATTCTCACAAATGGCCACCTCATCAACACAACACTACTTCCTTAAAGTGGGTGTAACTGTGCATAGCATAAACAAGGGGCATTATATCAAAATCTGACCTCCCGTTGTCTAGGTAAAGTTTCAAAAGCTTCATCGGGCAATGTCCCGCTCTGCTACCCAGGCGCTGGTAACACTGGCGGCAGAGCGTGTTAACTAACTTCCTGGTTTTTGACAGGGTGGACGTTAATGAGCTGCCTGATATGAGACACAGTTTAGAGGGAGTGGCTCCAGAGAGACCCATCCACCGGCCCTTTGTACACTCTCATTTGCATCAGGTTTAAAAAAGGTGAAACTGTTTCACTGAGCTGCAGTTCTGCAAGCCATGATGCATGACATAGTGCTGCAGAGCCCTCCAGTGTTATGAACAGGACGCGGGAAGGTGAAGCTCGTATAGTTTACATGGGATTTTTATTAATAATGAAAGCTTCATAAGAACACTGAACAATAATGTGTGGAGAATATATGATGTGTGATTTAGTGAATGTTCTGGAATGTTTTATATTGATAGCAGAATTTATTCAGAGTACTTTAACTGTGTTGGAGCAAATCATAATAGAATTACAAAATCTTTACACAAATGTTTACAAACTCATGAGGACATCAGATACATGGACCATTCCGACATATTAGTTCAAACTGCAAACTGCACTCCACATTAATATGAACTATTAAACAGTTACGTGTTCAGGTTTTAAATATTTACAGATATTATTAGTATGATGTATTAAAGCCTACAGCACTGATGGAGAGAGTAATAAGCTGAACGTAAACAAAATCAAAATATATACCTTCTATTGGGAACCCCTAAAATTTACACTAAACCCTAACCTCCTACATTTACCCTATACCCTAACCCCCTACATTCACACTAAACCCTAACCCCCTACATTCACACTAAACCCTAACCCCTACATTTACCCTACACCCTCACCCCCTAGATTCAGCGCTACACCCTAACCCCTACATTTACCCTACACCCTAACCCCTTAAATTCAGTGCTACACCCTAACCCCTACATTTACACTAAACCCTAACCCCTACATTTACACCTAAACCCTAACCCCTACATTTACACTTAAACCCTAACCCCTACATTTACACTTAAACCCTAACCCCTACATTTACACTTAAACCCTAACCCCTGCATTTACACTAAACCCTAACCCTCTACATTTACACAAAACCCTAACCCCTGCATTTACATTAAACCCTAACCCCTACATTTACACTAAACCCCTAACCCCTACATTTACACTAAACCCTTAACCCCTACATTTACACTAAACCCTAACCCCTACATTTACACTAAACCCCTAACCCCTACATTTACACTAAACCCCTAACCCCTACATTTACACTAAACCCCTAAAACCCACATTTACATTAAACCCTAACCCCTACATTTACACTAAACCCCTAAAACCTGTCAACGGCTTAATAGAATCAGTATCAGGTGATATGAGTTTGTGTGCTGTTAATCTGAAGTGCTGTGTTTGCATCACTTTATCAAAGCAGTGTTGATGTAGAATAGCAAATATCAAATGATCCTGAACTATGAGGGTCCAGCTGAACAGCCTGCATCCTCTTCTAGAACTCTAAACAGAAGAACACATCATCAGTCAGTGTTTGTTCATCATCAGTATTTAACTATGGTCAGATATAGAACTCTCTGATTTACCCTCAACACTGCAGATGAAGTTGAGGGTCTGAGTCTCTGGCAGACTGACCCACTGCTTACTTCCAGACTGCACCGCTCCTGTTCTTTCTCCTCCACTGCATTCCTCCACCCCTGTCCCGTTCCCCGGAGCCCAGTTGTCATAGCACATCGACTCTCCACTCACCCAGAACCAGAAGCTCAGGGTGCAGGTGTGACGCAGACCCATCCACACATTAGCAGTGGAGGCGTGTTTAGTAATAACCTCCACCCAGTGCTGAATGGTAGCATTGTGTACAGAGACCAGATCCACATGGTTCACTCTGCAGTACCTCAGAGCTTCTCTCCACGTCTTGTTCTGATTGATCAGGATGAGTGGAAGCTCTGTAGAAGAGTGAGAACAAATTTAATGTAACTGTTATTGTGGTTTTCATGGTTTTAATATTCAGGTTTTTCATTACCACATGGATTTTATGGGTTATGAATGTTACCACATGTAGAATAAACTCATGTTGCTCTGGCTGTTCCTAATCCTAATACTCCTGAGCATCCACTTCATTTTCTCCCCCAGTGGCTGCTTACCAGTCGTTCCAGTCTCTGCCATGGCCTTCTTTAATATATATATATACACAAAGAAACTGAGTCCTAAGCTGTGTAGCTGTATTGCTCTTTGTACAACGCATGTCATCATCTGGTCAGACACAGTCAGGCCAGTCTAGCACTCTGGAATTTTACATTGGTGAATGCAGAGATAAACTGTGAAAGTATTCCTATTTGCATTATGTTCTGTGAATGTGTCCCTTCCTGACAAGCAGAGGCCTGATCAAATGTCTAAAATGACTAGCCGTTACTTTTCATGCATATACTCTAAGGATGTACACTCTCGGGACACTTCTCACGCCGGCCACCAGAGGTCGACCTAACCTGAATTTTGGTGACTTGCTCCTGCTCCCTTTCATCTAGCCCCTCCCGTACCTGCCCCCTCTCACCTGCTCCCTATCCCAGCTAATTATCCTTCCCTTTAAATAGCCTTCCCTTCCTGATGTGTTTGTGGGGCGTTAACCACAGGACTGTTTAGTACTGGCTGTGGTGTAGTGAGTCTCAGATCCTGCAAACCCTAAATAATCCTTCTGTTTTTGTTTCTGAACCATCTGACCTGCAAATCCCTCAGTTCCTGATGCCCTTGTTTTTTTGTGTTTTTTTTTTAATTTGGCAATTTCTTGATCATTGTGGGTTTTTTTTCTCACTAACCTTATTCAATAAATTCTGGGCTTTTGTGATTTTTGAGACTTCTACTTTGTAGAAGTCTACTTTATCTCTTTTGAACTCTTTTGTGTGTTACGTTTTGGCATTTTTTGTGTTTTATTGAGTAAATCCTACCTAAATGGACCCCCTGTGTCTCCTTACATATACAGTCTGGACTATTTTAAAAATAATGGCAAGTTTTATATTATGTCCAAAATTCCTCAAATCAACAAAACAACCCAACAAATAAGCATGTGTTAAATCAGGATGTGTATTACGCATAGTCACTCATAAATCAGCAGTACATTGTCTGGAGGCTGGTTGTCATGTGCCTGGAGTAACCTTTATTACTGTATTTTGGTATTTAATAATAATCCTGAAGTTCTAAGTTAAACGAGAAACCGGGTAACAGGTGTACACCAATTACCACCACTTAGGACTCACTGGTATAGCAGGTAAATTGATGTTATATCTGTATATCATTCCATCTGTACGAAGATTCATGTCATAACTGACCACACATTTCATCTCTTCCGTCTGACTCTCAGTGTTCCAGTATCTGTATGAGGAGTCACTCCCATCTGACCAGGTCCAGTTCTAGAAACACATTAAACCCTGATCAGTAAACTGTTTAATACACTGATGCAGTCTCAGTGCTCATCATCATACCACATACCCATCATCCTCACAGTCACATAAGGAGTTTCGTGATTAGCTCTACTGAGGTTTACAGGGGTTTTGAATCTGCACGTCAGCCACGTGTATAAATCCAAACCTCAGTAGAGAACTTTATATAAACACAGCTGACTCATTAACACCTTTGTTGCTGCCGAATTTCTGCCTAGTGGTCACTACTACATCCATCCTTCAGTTCATTACTGCCTCACACCTTCTGACTGTGTGTAAACTTACTGTACATGATTTCTTACAGTGTTGTCCTGTAGATCTTTCTGCTTCAGTCCGATCCAGAAATTGCTTCCTGTCCCTTTAAGAACAGCTATCAGAGCGTCCATCTCCTGTTGGCTCTCAATGGTGGCCAGGTCAGTGAACATCTCTCTGCAGTAGTTCCGAGCTCCAGTCCAGGTCTTCGGTTCATTCACCAGATGAAACTGACGAGTCCCACACAAGGAGAGAGTCCACAGAGCTGTAGAGGTTAAAAGCTCTCATCAGCATCACAGTACAGTAATGAAGCAGCAGAGAGTCTTACAGATGATCATGAAGCTACACTGACCTGAGAACAGCAGCAGCACATACAGAGCTGAACTCATGACTGTGGAGAAGCAGAGAGACACGGTTCACACGTTAAACACCACCAATAATCTTTACTTTAATCCAGTAAAGTACTTCTACTACCAGATTAGATAGAACCGCTTAGTTCCAGTAACATGAACCAACTAAGTCACCATTAGGGGTCTGAGAAGAACAGAGGGGGTCTAGTTTGAATGCTGTTAAAGAAGCAGTTAGCTATATATATATATATATATATATATATATATATATATATATATATATAACTTTTTTTTGCATCATAAAACCAGAATGGCTCTGTTCTTTGAGCTGTGCCCTGACATATGCTGATGCCGCACACAATGATGCGGAGGATCTATACAGCCCTCTGGTTCTGCAGAGCACCATTTACCGTCCTCTTATTTGACAGTCAAATGAAAGTCTACAGCTGTTTATCAGTGTGACTTAAAGGAATGGTTCAGCCAGTGACCCTGGTTAATCACTTACCCCAGACGCTGTCAGTCAGCCAGCCAGGAGTGATGTCTCTCTACAGCCGGATATGCTAGGCTAACGCTGCCAACAGACACTGCATCTGGGTTATGTGATAAATGACATTAATTTAGTTTTTTACCGTGCTACTCTTTCTCTGATCCTGTTTCCTGGTTATAGACGGGGATGAGGGGACGCTTTTACTCTTAAAGTCTCAGAAAAGAGTCACAACTAGTTTCACTGTCATGTAATCAAACAGTCATTAATGTCACTTCAGCCGCTGGGTCCAGAAAGCACTTACACTCTACTGTACCTGGGTACTGCTTCGAATGAGGTTAGTGATGGAGAAGACAGAGGGGGAAGAAAGAGAGGGAGAGAGAGGCTGAGGAGATGAAAGTGAGGGAGAGAGAGAAGCTGATGGAGAAGAAAGTGAGGGAGAGATAGGCTGAGGAGAAGAAAGTGAGGGAGAAAGAGAAGCGGAAGTGAAGAAATTGAGGGAGAGAAAAGCTGAGGAGAAGAAAGTGAGGGAGAGAGAGAAACGAAGGAGAAGAAAGTGAGGGAGAGAGAGAAGCGGAAGAGAAGAAAGTGAGGGAGAGAGAGAGAAGCGGAAGTAAAGAAATTGAGGGAGAGGGAAGCTGAGGAGAAGAAAGTGAGGGAGAGAGAAACGAAGGGGAAGAAAGTGAGGGAGAGAGAGCTGAGTGAAGTGTGAAGAAGTGAGGAAAATAGAAGCTGAGGGAGAGAGAAGCGGAGGAGAAGAAAGTGAGGGAGGAGAGAGAGAAGCGGAGGAGAAGAAAGTGAGGGAGAGAGAGAGAAGCAGAGGAGAAGAAAGTGAGGGAGAGAGAAGCGGAGGAGAAGAAAGTGAGGGAGAGAGAAGCTGAGGGGAAGTGAGGGAGAGAGAAGCTGGAGGAGACGAAAGCAAGGAGAGAGAAAGCTGAAAGAGAAGAAAGTGAGGAGAGAGAGAGAGAGCGCAGGAGATGAAAGTGAGGGAGAGAGAGAAGTGGAGGACAAGAAAGTGAGGGAGAGAGAGAAGCGGAAGAGAAGAAAGTGAGGGAGAGAGAGAGAAGCGGAAGTAAAGAAATTGAGGGAGAGGGAAGCTGAGGAGAAGAAAGTGAGGGAGAGAGAAGCGGAGGAGAAGAAAGTGAGGGAGAGAGAAGCGGAGGAGAAGAAAGCAAAGGAGAGAAAAGCGAAGGAGAAGAAAGTGAGGGAGAGAGAGAAGCGCAGGAGAAGAAAGTGAGGGAGAGAGAAGCAGAGGACAAGAAAGTGAGGGAGAGAGAGAAGCGGAGGAGAAGAAAGTGAGGGAGAGAGAGAAGCTGAGGAGAAGAAAGTGAGGGAGAAAGTGAGAAAAAGCTGATGGAAAAGAAAGTGAGGGAAAGAGAGAAGCGGAGGAGATGAAAGTGAGGGAGAGAGAGAAGCTGAATTTAATGTAACATAACTAAGAAATGTGATATTGATCCTGAATAATAATAATAATAATAATATTAATAATAATAATAATATTAATAATTTCTCCCAGTTAATTAAACAGGCCAACTGAGTAAAATCTCACTCTTTCTGATGACATGAACTGAGAGTGAACTGATCTAAAATATTCAAAATATTCTCCTGGCCCGGACCCCCAGTACAGGCTTAGCCCCCCATCCTATTCATCAGCCTACAGTGATGGCCCTGTATAGCAGTCAGTGTCCTTTAGAAGGGTTCAATCAGGGATACACTTACAGCTCCTCTGGAAATGGGCCTAGGGGCTACGTTTTTCTGGTAACGTATGTCTCAAGATTAAATTATTCTGTAATGAATTATGTGAAGATTATTATCTCATGATAATTTACCCCAGGGGAATTGTCTCGTGACCTGAGGTCATTCCTTACATTAATCATCAATTAAGAAAACTGTCGAGTAATCTGACCCAGGAGCTGTAGCGGTATGGTGCAGGTTTTAATTGGAGCATGTCCCTGGTGGTGTCACATGATCTAAACATGCCATCACCCGGGGTGGACCAGCGGCCACTGTATTTAATGGTGTGTACCAGCCTGAAAACCAGTTTAGTCTTTGACTAAGGTGGGTCTACAAATGTAGGCCATGGTGAGTCTCTTTTAGACGCAGCTTTTTATCTTCTGCTGAGAGGCGTCGCTCTTTCCTTCTTTAAGGAAAGAAATGGTGATACGTGTCTGATCTGAAATTCTGAATGGATGAACCATCTGTCAATCACACGCCAAAACAAACTATCACTAAATGGTGACGTAAGTGCTCTCTGGTCAGTTATAGTCCCTGTGCAGTAGAATTCAGATTATGCAGAGCATGTTCCCTGGAAGAGAAGCACAGCGTAGGTAAAGCAGAGACCTGATAGCATGGCAGATAGTGACTGCTGATAAGAGACTGGAACAAAGAAGCACAGAACCCACAGAAGTCAAATTAGAATCTGAGAGGAGAAAGATTAACAGGAGGTACATACAGGAATTTGAATAGGTCACATGACCAGCCAAGTTCTTCAGAACTGTGTTGGAAGATTGTCCACCTTCTGTTACCGTCTCCCTACCATGACTCATGATGACCTCCCATGTGTGTTGTGTGTGGGCACGTGTCCTCTCTGCTCTGTTACTCGTGACAGAAATAATGGCCCCTCCCACATTATCATCTACACCGGTGTTCTGGTCCTGGAGTCCCACCGTCCGGTACATGTTTGGGCTTTAACTCGATAATAAATTGCTGATTTAATGAGCGGATGAGTGGAATTAGGTGTGTTGGGAGCAGGTGTGAAATGTGATAGGGGCTCCCTGAAAATAGACTTCTGATGTAATGCTGTAACTGTTCAGCTGCTTCACCTACAATCTGCAGGCCTCTGTTACTCTTCACTACGCAGCACAGCCCTGATCTGGTCTGTAGCAAATGGGCTAAGATAAGATACCATTTTGTGACAATTGTGATTTTCACACGGAGGAATTTGT
>JAMWET010003998.1:27500-49832 GCA_024036415.1 Prochilodus magdalenae | reverse complement strand
AATCATCGCTGTCCAAAAAAAAAAAAAAAAAACGATCTCCAATAATTTAAGTTTGAACATTTACAGGAGAGGCCAGACAAAAACCTGATTAACTTTGAATGGAAGTCAATGGAACCAGAAGTTTTTGTCCGAGCATGTATCCTACACTTCTGTTAATCCATTTATCTATGAAATCATGTCCACCCAATGTAAACAGCAGCTCATGTGATCAAATGATGCCAAAAAATAAAAACAAGTCATATGTTAGAATGTATATATAGATTTTCCTGTGCTTAACATTATTAAGACCCGCATCATAAAGCTTATCTTATGATATAGAGCTGATCTATAGCATCACTTCACCTACTGCCTGTAATGAAGGCTTATAAGTGTTCATTAGAATTTATGTGGATGGAGATACTGAGAAACCCTCCTTTAAAGATCACTGTGGAGCCTTATAAAGCGTTATGCAGGTGAACAGCCTTAGTTATGAAGCTTTATGATACGGATTTCACCGATGAGGCTCATAATAGGAAAAATCTATACATTATAATGCACTATGTCACTGTATGTGCTATGAAGCCTTATACTGATGTGTTATAACGGGTTGTCTGTGTGATTTTGGACATTTATGAGTAGTTATAAAGGCTTATGTCTAGTATAGTAGGATCATACCGGAGGTTTATGAATGCACTTATAATTAATAAACTAGAAATAGTTACAGAAATGTATATGTAATATACATGTTATATCACTTTGTTACTGTACATTTTGTATTACTCTGTGTGTGTGTGTATATATATATATATATATATATATATATATATATATATATATATATACAGAGTATATAGACAGAGTATATATATACATACAATTATTATGTTATAATCGCATTATATTACTATATATATATGTATATGTGCATGTGTATAGGTGTAGCAATACAAAAATATACAGAATATATATATTTATATATATATATATATATATATATATATATATATATATATATATATATCTTCTGTATATTATTATTATATATATATATACATATATAAGTGTATAATAAACTCGTCTATTATATTAATAACGTATAATATGATAACGTCTTTAACTCGTGACACTGCTGTGCACCTGAAAGCTGAAAGCCCTTGTCTCAGGTTCATGGCTACGGTCTCCAGCCTACATGGAGCCAGGACTTCAATTCACTCTGCGTCCATCATGTTTAATAGGATGTTCAGTTAGGAGGACAATAGACTTCCTCAAACGCTTGAAATGGACCTTCAGCCAATGACTGCGTCCAGTGTCCCTCTGGGAAAGCTCCGTTCAAGGTTAGCGTCCTTATGGGCATGTGTGGTGCTATGTGTGGAGGCTCTGATGAGAGGCTCTCTGGAGAACCAGGACACGCTTGTGTGATTGTCCCACCCAGAAACTAAACGGCGGGTGCAGGTTGCCAGCATATCAAACAGCCTCGCCATTACGTGCTATGATGTGTGTTGAGTGGCGGTGGGCCCTTATTTGAACATTTAGTACGGCTTGCGTTGAGGTGCCTGCTCAAAAATAAATAAATAAATAAATAAATAAATAAATAAATAAATAAATAAATAAATAAATAAATAAATAAATAATAAAGCTGTGAAAGTAAATCACGCCTCGGCTTGGCATGGCGACAACCGAGATGACGGAGCAGCAGAGTTTCAGCAAACAGAACTTTTTCACAGGCTTAAAGGCTAAAAGGGCCAGAGTCTCCAACTCAGCTACCAAGCGGCCCCCACTCATTTCTGCATAGTCCTACCAATCAATCAATCAATTAATTAATCAATCAACCAACCAATCAATAGAAAATCACAGGACCATGTTTTACTGAGGGTGGGCTTTGATTCATGGTACCAAGTAGCCCCCTCTTCAGTGTCAGGCTTGCTGATGACCAGGTGCTAATTTGAGTTCTTATATCTTATAGAGTTGGACTTAAAGACCTGTTTGGACTTAAAGCCTAAAGAAGCAGTTCTGTGGGGCCCCCGGTGTCCATGGGCCTCTAAGCTGCATCGCCTGTGCAGCAGGTATTGAGTCGCTGGTGAGCATGTCCATGAGCACGCAGCCAGGGAGAGTGTTGCACTGAATTGCATCAGCAAGCAAACCATGTTTTTAAAAAGGTGCGCCATCCATCAAACAGCCCAACGACCCTGACCTAATGACCCTCCCTTAGCCATCCTCACCCAATAACCCTGGCTTAATAAATCTGATCCAATGACCCTGACCTTTAGACCCTGGCTTAATGACCCTGATCCAATGACCCTGACCTTTAGACCCTGGATTAATGACCCTGAGCCAATGACTCTGACCTAATGACCCTGACTTAATGACCCTGGCTTAATGACCCTGATTCAATAACCCTGACCTAATGACCTTCACTTATTGACCCTGGCTTAATGAGTCTGACCCAATGACCATGACCTATAGACCCTGGCTTAATCACCCTGAACCAATGACCCTGACCTAATGACCCTCGCTGAATGACCCTGACCCAATGACCCTCGCTTAATGATCCTGACCCAATGACCCAGACTTAATGACACTGGCTTAAAGACCCTGGCTTAATGACCCTGACCCAATAACTCTGACCTAATGGCCTTCGCTTAATGACCCTGACCCAATGACCATGACCTTTAGACCCTCGCTGAATGATCCTGATCCAATGACCCAGACCTAATGACCCTGACTTAATGACACTGGCTTAAAGACCCTGGCTTAATGACCCTGACCCAATGACCATGACCTATAGACCCTGGCTTAATGACCCTGACCCAATGACCCTGAACTAATGACCATCGCTGAATGATCCTGACCCAGTGACCCAGAGCTATTGACCCTGACTTAATGACACTGACCTAATGAACTTCGCTCAGTGACCCTGACCTAATCACCCTGGCTTAATAACCTTGATCTAATGACCTTGACCTAATGACCTAATTTGTTTGGTTGGTGCAGAAATAATAACGCACATAGTTAGTATGCTAGGTTAGTGATGTTAGCCTAGCATAAACAACTTTAGCATAAAGAAAGAATTGTGTGTGGAGTCTACCTGTAGACTGTCTAGCGACATGCCGATTGGTAGAGTTGGCACAATCAGGTTGAGTTGAGTTCAACACCTTCTTTATTAAGATGCAGTGACTCAGAATGTGCTCTACCATAAGGTTGAGAAGAGTTAATCAGGTGGAGCTGGACTTATTGGAGTTGCTTTGAGTCAATGTGTGAGCCAAATGACTTCCAAACTTGGTGGGCAGGCTTGACAACCTGAGACATGCAAGACACGGACGACAGACTTCTGTATGTGTAGCTCAATAAATATTGATCATATCAGTCTAAATTTATCATCAGTTATTGATCCTGGTCACCTTTATCTTCCTTCCCAACACACCCGCACTCCCACACCTCCTTCTGGGTGCAGCTGGTCTTCTGATGATGAGGGTATATTGGACTACACCGCTAACAGGGTCTGTATGCTAGCTTTAGCCATTAGCTCTGATAATGTGTTTGTGGGAGACTCTGTGAACTCGGACGCTGGCTGTGTCCGATGACTTGGCCCATGTGTAACGTGATTAAAGGAGTGAGCTTTGGTGTTGGGTGTTGGGGCGCTCAGGCGTGGAGGGGTGGGCTTCATTAATTCAATAAAGGGGGATCAGTAGCCGACTGGACGCTACACACGCACACGCTCCGCACACAGCTGCTCCGCCGCCCCTGCCTAATACCATCGCATTTGATCTGACTCAGGCCAACACCTTACTGACTCACCCACAGCACTGCCACCATCCCTCCCTCACTTCCACACAGCCACACTCGTCTTTCACCATCCCTCTATCCCTCCATCACTCTCTCCTGCCCTGTCTATCCCTCCATCACTCTCCCCTGCCCTGTCTATCAATCCATCACTCTCTCCTGCCCTGTATATCCCTAAATCACTCTCTCCTACCCTGCCTATCACTCTCTCCTGCCCTGTCTATCCCTCCATCACTCTCCCCTGCCCTGTCTATCCCTCCATCACTCTCCCCTGTCCTGTCTATCCCTCCATCACTCTCCCCTGCCCTGTCTATCCCTCCATCACTCTCCCCTGTCCTGTCTATCCCTCCATCACTCTCTCCTTCACTGTCTATCCCTCCATCACTCTCCCCTGCCCTGTCTATCACTCTCTCCTGCCCTGTATATCCCTCTATCACTCTCTCCTGCCCTGCCTATCCCTCCATCACTCTCTCCTACCCTGTATATCCCTAAATCACTCTCTCCTATCCTGCCTATCTTTCTATCATGCTCTCCTACCCTGCCTATCACTCTCTCGTGCCCTGTCTATCCCTCCATCACTCTCTCCTATCCTGCCTATCCCTCCATCACTCTCCCCTGCCCTGTCTATCCCTCCATCACTCTCTCCTACCCTGCCTATCCTTCTATCACTCTCTCCTACCCTGCCTATCACTCTCTCCTGCCCTGTCTATCCCTCCATCACTCTCTCCTTTCCTGCCTATCCCTCCATCACTCTCTCCTGCCCTGTATATCCCTCCATCACTCTCCCCTGCCCAGTCTATCCTTCTATCACTCTCTCCTACCCTGTCTATCTCTCCCTCACTTCCATACAGCCACACTCGTCTTTCACCATCCCTCTATCCCTCCATCACTCTCTCCTTCCCTGTCTATCCCTCCATCACTCTCTCCTGCCCTGTCTATCCCTCCATCACTCTCTCCTTCCCTGTCTATCCCTCCATCACTCCCTCCTGCCCAGTATATCCCTCCATCACTCTCTCCTGCCCAGTATATCCCTCCATCACTCTCTCCTTCCCTGTCTATCCCTCCCTCACTTACATACAGCCACACTCATCTTTAACCATCCCTCTATCCTTCCATCACTCTCCCCTGCACAGTCTATCCTTCCATCACTCTCCCCTGCACAGTCTATCCTTCTATCACTCTCTCCTGCCCTGTCTATCCCTCCATCACTCTCTCCTACACTCCCTATCCCTCCATCACTCTCTCCTACTCTCTCCATTACTCTCTCATACCCTGCCTATCCCTTTACCACTGTCTCCTCCCCTCGCTTTCTCTCCTCTTTCTCTCCACTCTCTTCTACCCTGTGTATCCCTTCATCCCCCTGTCCTGCCCTGTCCGTCCCTGCGTCCCTCTCTGATGAGAAGTGGTCTAAATCATGGTTTTGTTTTCACGTTAATGTTCAGTTATTATTAGTTATTGTTAGTTATTAATTGCCAGTATTCGTGGTTATTAGTTTGTGTTTTTGGAGTGCAGGTAAAGTAGCGAGAATGTGATTCGGGTTGCGGTAGATTAAGATTAGTTTGTGCCTTCTCTACAGCTGTTTATATCAGTCCTGTTTCACGCCTTTCTCAGAAAGAGGAAGGAGGCTTCTGACTCAACGGCTCAGTCCTGAGAACAGCAGGCCGTGTTAACCGTGCATTAACATAGCCTCTCTGGCGCACCGCCGCTCGAATAGCTGCACTGAGCGAGCTGAACTTCCCACTGGTCTTAGCCCTTAGAGGTCTAGAGTCACTGTTCTCATTATACTCTACACTGCTCTGCTGCCTCTACGTAAACACGAAGGCACCGTCCGACAGGCTCGCGTCTCTGACCTCGTCCATTTGCTTTGGTCTGTGTTATACAGCTCCAGGTCAGACTTGTATTCACACTCAGTGACGTATCTAGAACTTCCTCAATGTATAAAGTGATGAAGCTGCTACCATGTGTAATAAAGCAAACCTGATTCCTCTGTCCGAGAGTTTGGGGCGGGTTTGGTGTGTGGTGTGTACAGAGTGAGGGAGAGAGGGTTTGGTGTGAGGTGTGTACAGAGTGAGTGAGAGCGGGTTTGGTGTGAGGTGTGTACAGAGTGAGTGAGAGAGGGTTTGGTGTGAGGTGTGTACAGAGTGAGGGAGAGAGGGTTTGGTGTGAGGTGTGTACAGAGTGAGTGAGAGCGGGTTTGGTGTGAGGTGTGTACAGAGTGAGGGAGAGCGGGTTTGGTGTGAGGTGTGTACAGAGTGAGTGAGAGAGGGTGTGGTGTGAGGTGTGTACAGAGTGAGTGAGAGAGGGTTTGGTGTGAGGTGTGTACAGAGTGAGTGAGAGAGGGTTTGGTGTGAGGTGTGTACAGAGTGAGGGAGAGAGGGTTTGGTGTGAGGTGTGTACAGAGTGAGGGAGAGAGGGTTTGGTGTGAGGTGTGTACAAAGTGAGGGAGAGAGGGTTTGGTGTGAGGTGTGTACAGAGTGAGGGAGAGAGGGTTTGGTGTGAGGTGTGTACAGAGTGAGGGAGAGAGGGTTTGGTGTAAGGTGTGTACAGAGTGAGGGAGAGAGGGTTTGGTGTGAGGTGTGTACAGAGTGAGGGAGAGAGGGTTTGGTGTGAGGTGTGTACAGAGTGAGTGAGAGAGGGTTTGGTGTGAGGTGTGTACAGAGTGAGGGAGAGAGGGTTTGGTGTGAGGTGTGTACAGAGTGAGTGAGAGGGTTTGGTGTGAGGTGTGTACAGAGTGAGGGAGAGAGGGTTTGGTGTGAGGTGTGTACAGAGTGAGGGAGAGAGGGTTTGGTGTGAGGTGTGTACAGAGTGAGGGAGAGAGGGTTTGGTGTGAGGTGTGTACAGAGTGAGGGAGAGAGGGTTTGGTGTGAGGTGTGTACAGAGCGAGGGAGAGCGGGTTTGGTGTGAGGTGTGTACAGAGTGAGGGAGAGAGGGTTTGGTGTGAGGTGTGTACAGAGTGAGGGAGAGAGGGTTTGGTGTGAGGTGTGTACAGAGCGAGTGAGAGCGGGTTTGGTGTGAGGTGTGTACAGAGTGAGTGAGAGAGGGTTTGGTGTGAGGTGTGTACAGAGTGAGTGAGAGAGGGTTTGGTGTGAGGTGTGTACAGAGTGAGGGAGAGCGGGTTTGGTGTGAGGTGTGTACAGAGTGAGTGTGGGGTTTGGTGTGTGGTGTGTACAGAGTGAGTGAGAGAGGGTTTGGTGTGAGGTGTGTACAGAGTGAGTGTGGGGTTTGGTGTGTGGTGTGTACAGAGTGAGTGAGAGAGGGTTTGGTGTGAGGTGTGTACAGAGTGAGTGAGAGCGGGTTTGGTGTGAGGTGTGTACAGAGTGAGTGTGGGGTTTGGTGTGTGGTGTGTACAGAGTGAGTGAGAGAGGGTTTGGTGTGAGGTGTGTACAGAGTGAGGGAGAGAGGGTTTGGTGTGAGGTGTGTACAGAGTGAGTGTGGGGTTTGGTGTGAGGTGTGTACAGAGTGAGGGAGAGAGGGTTTGGTGTAAGGTGTGTACAGAGTGAGTGAGAGAGGGTTTGGTGTGAGGTGTGTACAGAGTGAGGGAGAGGGTTTGGTGTGAGGTGTGTACAGAGTGAGGGAGAGGGTTTGGTGTGAGGTGTGTACAGAGTGAGGGAGAGAGGGTTTGGTGTGAGGTGTGTACAGAGTGAGTGAGAGAGGGTTTGGTGTGAGGTGTGTACAGAGTGAGTGAGAGAGGGTTTGGTGTGAGGTGTGTACAGAGTGAGTGAGAGAGGGTTTGGTGTGAGGTGTGTACAGAGTGAGGGAGAGAGGGTTTGGTGTGAGGTGTGTACAGAGTGAGTGAGAGAGGGTTTGGTGTGAGGTGTGTACAGAGTGAGGGAGAGCGGTTTGGGTGTGAGGTGTGTACAGAGTGAGAGAGAGCGGGTTTGGTGTGAGGTGTGTACAGAGTGAGTGAGAGAGGGTTTGGTGTGAGGTGTGTACAGAGTGAGGGAGAGCGGGTTTGGTGTGAGGTGTGTACAGAGTGAGGGAGAGAGGGTTTGGTGTGAGGTGTGTACAGAGTGAGGGAGAGAGGGTTTGGTGTGAGGTGTGTACAGAGTGAGGGAGAGCGGGTTTGGTGTGAGGTGTGTACAGAGTGAGGGAGAGAGGGTTTGGTGTGAGGTGTGTACAGAGTGAGTGAGAGCGGGTTTGGTGTGAGGTGTGTACAGAGTGAGTGAGTGTGGGGTTTGGTGTGAGTTGTGTACAGAGTGAGGGAGAGAGGGTTTGGTGTGAGGTGTGTACAGAGTGAAGGAGAGAGGGTTTGGTGTGAGGTGTGTACAGAGTGAGTGAGAGCGGGTTTGGTGTGAGGTGTGTACAGAGTGAGGGAGAGAGGGTTTGGTGTGAGGTGTGTACAGAGTGAGTGAGAGAGGGTTTGGTGTGAGGTGTGTACAGAGTGAGTGAGTGAGAGCGGGTTTGGTGTGAGGTGTGTACAGAGTGAGGGAGAGCGGGTTTGGTGTGAGGTGTATACAGAGTGAGTGAGAGCGGGTTTGGTGTGAGGTGTGTACAGAGTGAGTGAGAGCGGGTTTGGTGTGAGGTGTGTACAGTGTGAGTGAGAGAGGGTTTGGTGTGAGGTGTGTACAGAGTGAGTGAGGGAGGGTTTGGTGTGAGGTGTGTACAGAGCGAGGGAGAGAGGGTTTGGTGTGAGGTGTGTACAGAGTGAGTGAGAGCGGGTTTGGTGTGAGGTGTGTACAGAGTGAGTGAGAGAGGGTTTGGTGTGAGGTGTGTACAGAGTGAGGGAGAGAGGGTTTGGTGTGAGGTGTGTACAGAGTGAGTGAGAGAGGGTTTGGTGTGAGGTGTGTACAGAGTGAGGGAGAGAGGGTTTGGTGTGAGGTGTGTACAGAGTGAGGGAGAGAGGGTTTGGTGTGAGGTGTAGAGTGAGTGAGAGCGGGTTTGGTGTGAGGTGTGTACAGAGTGAGGAAGAGAGGGTTTGGTGTGAGGTGTGTACAGAGTGAGGAAGAGAGGGTTTGGTGTGAGGTGTGTACAGAGTGAGGGAGAGCGGGTTTGGTGTGAGGTGTGTACAGAGTGAGGGCGGGTTTGGTGTGAGGTGTGTACAGAGTGAGGAAGAGAGGGTTTGGTGTGAGGTGTGTACAGAGTGAGGGAGAGAGGGTTTGGTGTGAGGTGTGTACAGAGTGAGGGAGAGAGGGTTTGGTGTGAGGTGTGTACAGAGTGAGGGAGAGGGTTTGGTGTGAGGTGTGTACAGAGTGAGGGAGAGAGGGTTTGGTGTGAGGTGTGTACAGAGTGAGTGAGAGAGGGTTTGGTGTGAGGTGTGTACAGAGTGAGTGAGAGAGGGTTTGGTGTGAGGTGTGTACAGAGTGAGTGAGAGAGGGTTTGGTGTGAGGTGTGTACAGAGTGAGGGAGAGAGGGTTTGGTGTGAGGTGTGTACAGAGTGAGTGAGAGAGGGTTTGGTGTGAGGTGTGTACAGAGTGAGGGAGAGCGGGTTTGGTGTGAGGTGTGTACAGAGTGAGGGAGAGCGGGTTTGGTGTGAGGTGTGTACAGAGTGAGTGAGAGAGGGTTTGGTGTGAGGTGTGTACAGAGTGAGGGAGAGCGGGTTTGGTGTGAGGTGTGTACAGAGTGAGGGAGAGAGGGTTTGGTGTGAGGTGTGTACAGAGTGAGGGAGAGAGGGTTTGGTGTGAGGTGTGTACAGAGTGAGGGAGAGCGGGTTTGGTGTGAGGTGGTGTGTACAGAGTGAGGGAGAGAGGGTTTGGTGTGAGGTGTGTACAGAGTGAGTGAGAGCGGGTTTGGTGTGAGGTGTGTACAGAGTGAGTGAGTGTGGGGTTTGGTGTGAGTTGTGTACAGAGTGAGGGAGAGAGGGTTTGGTGTGAGGTGTGTACAGAGTGAAGGAGAGAGGGTTTGGTGTGAGGTGTGTACAGAGTGAGTGAGAGCGGGTTTGGTGTGAGGTGTGTACAGAGTGAGGGAGAGAGGGTTTGGTGTGAGGTGTGTACAGAGTGAGTGAGAGAGGGTTTGGTGTGAGGTGTGTACAGAGTGAGTGAGAGCGGGTTTGGTGTGAGGTGTGTACAGAGTGAGGGAGAGCGGGTTTGGTGTGAGGTGTGTACAGAGTGAGTGAGAGCGGGTTTGGTGTGAGGTGTGTACAGAGTGAGTGAGAGCGGGTTTGGTGTGAGGTGTGTACAGTGTGAGTGAGAGAGGGTTTGGTGTGAGGTGTGTACAGAGTGAGTGAGGGAGGGTTTGGTGTGAGGTGTGTACAGAGCGAGGGAGAGAGGGTTTGGTGTGAGGTGTGTACAGAGTGAGTGAGAGCGGGTTTGGTGTGAGGTGTGTACAGAGTGAGTGAGAGAGGGTTTGGTGTGAGGTGTGTACAGAGTGAGGGAGAGAGGGTTTGGTGTGAGGTGTGTACAGAGTGAGTGAGAGAGGGTTTGGTGTGAGGTGTGTACAGAGTGAGGGAGAGAGGGTTTGGTGTGAGGTGTGTACAGAGTGAGGGAGAGAGGGTTTGGTGTGAGGTGTAGAGTGAGTGAGAGCGGGTTTGGTGTGAGGTGTGTACAGAGTGAGGAAGAGAGGGTTTGGTGTGAGGTGTGTACAGAGTGAGGAAGAGAGGGTTTGGTGTGAGGTGTGTACAGAGTGAGGGAGAGCGGGTTTGGTGTGAGGTGTGTACAGAGTGAGGGCGGGTTTGGTGTGAGGTGTGTAAATAGTGAGGAAGAGAGGGTTTGGTGTGAGGTGTGTACAGAGTGAGGGAGAGAGGGTTTGGTGTGAGGTGTGTACAGAGTGAGGGAGAGAGGGGTATTTTTTAGAGGTTTGGTGTGAGGTGTGTACAGAGTGAGGGAGAGAGGGTTTGGTGTGAGGTGTGTACAGAGTGAGGGAGAGAGGGTTTGGTGTGAGGTGTGTACAGAGTGAGGGAGAGCGGGTTTGGTGTGAGGTGTGTACAGAGTGAGGGCGGGTTTGGTGTGAGGTGTGTACAGAGTGAGGGAGAGAGGGTTTGGTGTGAGGTGTGTACAGAGTGAGGGAGAGAGGGTTTGGTGTGAGGTCTGTACAGAGTGAGGGAGAGAGGGTTTGGTGTGAGGTGTGTACAGAGTGAGGGAGAGCGTTTTTGTGTGAGGTGTGTACAGAGTGAGGGAGAGAGGGTTTGGTGTGAGGTGTGTACAGAGTGAGTGAGAGAGGGTTTGGTGTGAGGTGTGTACAGAGTGAGGGAGAGAGGGTTTGGTGTGAGGTGTGTACAGAGTGAGGGAGAGCGGGTTTGGTGTGAGGGTGTGTACAGAGTGAGGGAGAGAGGGTTTGGTGTGAGGTGTGTACAGAGTGAGGGAGAGAGGGTTTGGTGTGAGGTGTGTACAGAGTGAGGGAGAGAGGGTTTGGTGTGAGGTGTGTACAGAGTGAGGGAGAGAGGGTTTGGTGTGAGGTGTGTACAGAGTGAGTGAGAGAGGGTTTGGTGTGAGGTGTGTACAGAGTGAGTGAGAGAGGGTTTTGTGTGAGGTGTGTACAGAGTGAGTGAGAGAGGGTTTGGTGTGAGGTGTGTACAGAGTGAGGGAGAGAGGGTTTGGTGTGAGGTGTGTACAGAGTGAGTGAGAGAGGGTTTGGTGTGAGGAGTGAACAGAGTGAGAGAGAGCGTTATGGGTTTTAGGTGAATACAGAGTTAGTGAGAGAGGTTTTGGTGTGAGGTGTGTACAGAGTGAGGGCGAGAGGGTTTGGTGTGAGGTGTGTACAGAGTGAGGGAGAGAGGGTTTGGTGTGAGGTGTGTACAGAGTGAGTGAGAGAGGGTTTGGTGTGAGGTGTGTACAGAGTGAGTGAGAGAGGGTTTGGTGTGAGGTGTGTACAGAGTGAGTGAGAGCGGGACGTCTGGTTACCTTCACCACCACTGTGAACAGCTCTGACTCGGTTTCTGTGGAACCTCTCTGAATGGCTCTGTTTACATCTCAGCCGTTGCTGTTTTTGGAATATTGGTGGAGTTCCCCTTTTCAGATCGGCTCACTGGCCATTGTGTGGAGGGTAGGAGGTCCTGAGGGGCTCCCCGCCGGCTCCAGCTGATGAGACGAGATAAACGAGGGGAGTCTGAAGTACACGGACGTTACGTGTATGTGTGCCAGCGAGCGAGGCATGTGATGTCTTTGTGCCAGAGCTCAGTGTGGGAATGTGTCCGTCCCTGAACTTAATCAATCCTTTCGCTTCATGCCCGGTCATATGTCCCTCTGCGCACTGTGCGCTTGTTTGTCCAGGGCTGCGTTGGTCTGTCGGCCCGACTGTACGAGCCTGTGTGCCCTGATTGTTTGGGTCAGATGACTTTTATGGGTTTTGTGTGACGAACTGGGCGACCGGAGCGCAGATGGCTGGAATTAGCCATACAGAAATCCATTAGAGTAGGTAACAGATGAAAATAGGTTAATCTCTTTGTGTTGCTTCCTCCAGAGGCGACGCTAGTGCAGCGGGCCGCCTCGCTATCTGTCTCCCTCACACACTCCCTCTTTCTCTCCCCCTTTCTTTTCATTTCCCATTTCATTTTCTCCTTTCAAAGCATGAAGCACCATCATCGCGTCGAGCAATGGACGGGACAGGGTTGCACGGTTCCCTGCAGTCCAGACTATCACTTATTATATTTCATTTAGTGTTGTTGGCAACACTTCCTATGAAGCATTATGAGGCATTGTAATGTGTTATGTATGTCTTATGATACCTTGTAAATGTATTTATAAAGCATTATGAATACCAGATTCATATAAAGTGTTACTGTCCTGTTTCTATTTTAGTAATACTTCTTATGAAACCTGTACTTATAATGCACTATAAATGCATTATGAGGCATTGTATAGTATACATAACACCTTATAATACTTGTCCTAAGCTTGTTTAATGTCTGTTAAGCAGTTATAATGATAAGGTTGACCCTGAAAAGACCACTTATAACTAGTAAGCATTTATACTAGCTTATGGCTGGCATTATAATGTGTTATGTATGCCTTATGACACCTCATGAATGTATTTAGAAGGCATTGTGAATACTGAATTCATAGGAAGTGTTACTGTCCTGTTTCTATTTTAGTAATACTTCTTATGAAACCTGTACTTATAATGCACTATAAATGCATTATGAGGCATTGCATAGCATACATAACACCATATAATACTTGTCCTAAGCTTGTTTAATGATAATTATGGTTTTAATGATAAAGTTGAACGTGACAAGGTCACTGATAACTAGTTGTAAATAATAATGCAAGCTTATGACTGGCATTATAATGTGTTATGTATGTCTTATGACACCTCATGAATGTATTTAGAAAGCATTGTGAATACTGGATTCATATAAAGCGTTACTGTCCTGTTTCTATTTTAGTAGTACTTCTTATGAAACTTGTACTTATAATGCACTATAAATGCATTATGAGGCATTGTATAGTATACATAACACCTTATAATACTTGTCCTAAGCTTGTTTAATGTCTGTTAAGCAGTTATAGTGATAAGGTTGACCCTGAAAAGTATAATAACTAGTAAGCATTTATACTAGCTTATGGCTGGCATTATAATGTGTTATGTATGCCTTATGACACCTCATGAATGTATTTAGAAAGCATTGTGAATACTGGATTCATAGGAAGTGTTACTGTCCTGTTTCTATTTTAGTAATACTTCTTATGAAACCTGTACTTATAATGCGCTATAAATGCATTATGAGGCATTGTATAGCATACATAACACCATATAATACTTGTCATAATCTTGTTTAATGATAATTATGGTTTTAATGATAAAGTTGAACGTTACAAGACCACTGAAAAACAGTTGTAAGTAATCATGCAAGCTTATGCCTTATGGCATTATAATGTGTTATGTATGTCTTATGACACCTCATGAATGTATTTAGAAAGCATTATGAATACTGGATTCATAGAGAGTGTTACTGTCCTATTTTTCTTTGGTAACACATCCTATAAAGCCTGCACTCATAATGCACTATAAATGCATTATGAGGCATTGTATAGCATACATAACACCATATAATACTTGTCATGAGCTTGTTTAAGGATTATGATAAGGTTGTGCCTGAAAAGAAAACTTATAACTAGTTGTAAGTAATCATACAAGTGTTTGTCTGCCATTATAATGTTATGTATTTCTTATGACACCTTATAAATGTTTTTTAGAAAGCATTATGAATACCAGATATATATAAAGGGTTACTATCCTGTTTCTGTTTTATTAATAATTCTTATTAATTACTATAAATGCATTATGAGGCATTGTAACATACATAACACCTTATAATACTAGGCATAAGCTTGTTTAATGTCTGTTAAGTAGTTATAATGATAAGGTTGAGCCTGAAAAGACCACTTATATCTAGTAAGAATTTATACTAGCTTATGGCTGGCATTATAATGTGTTATGTATGCCTTATGACACCTCATGAATGTATTTAGAAAGAATTATGAAAACTCAGTTCATTGGAAGTGTTACTGTCCTGTTTTTTTTAGTAGCACTTCCTATGAAGCCTACACTGTATAACATACATAACACCTTATAATACTTGGCATGAGCTTGTTTAATATCTGTTAAGCAGTAATAATGATAATGTTGAGCCTGAAAGACCACTTATAACTAGTTGTAAGTAATCACACAGGTTTATGCTTGGCATAGTAATGTGTTATTATGCCTTATGACACATTATAAATGTATTTAGAAAGCATTATGAATACCGCATTCATAGGAAGTGTTACCATCCTGCTTCTATTTTGGTAGGACTTTTTATGAATCCTCCGCTCATAATGCACTATAAATGCATTATGAGGCATTGTATAACATGCATAACTCCTTAAAATACTTGGCATAAGCTTGTTTAATATATGTTAAGCAGTTATAATGATAATGTTGAGCCTGAAAGGATCCCTTATAACTAATTGTAAGTAATCATACAAGCTTATGTCTGACATTGTAATGTGCTATGTAAGCCTTACGACACCTTATAAATGCATTGAGAAGGCATTATGAATACAGGATTCATAGAAAGTGTTACCATCCTATTTCTACGTTGGTAGCACTTCTTATGAAGCCTGCACTCATAACGATATTTAAATGTATTTTTAGTGTGTTATAAAGCATACATAATACCTTATAATACCAGGCATAACCTTGTATGAGTCTTTACTGGTGGTCATCATTACATGCATAACACTCCATGTAATGCAGCTTTCGAATGTCAGGTTTCATAATGCACAATAACATCTGTTCATAAGAGCATTATAAGCATGAAAGTTGTAATAAGTCCACTATGACTTTATACAAGCACTGCTTATTCAAGTCAAGCACAGCAACACATTCATGCTGTACGTCCCATATAACCACTTAGACAGTCTCACTTCACTTAGAGCCTGTTAAGACCACTTATAATGCTCTATGAGCTGTAATGCACTAAAATGAAATGTATTTAAAGCTCACATCACTTAAAGCCTGTAATGACCTGACATAAACACCTATGAACCTCATTAAGTGCTGCATTACATGGGGAATTACAGCATTAGTGTCTATGGTTTTCTCATGGGCAGAGGTTATAAGGAGTTATAATACCTGACATTATAAAGTTCCATACTTTTGCATTATTTAGCATTATACATGTCATTATAACTACTTAAGAGACATTAAACAAGCTTATGCCATGTATTGTAAGGTGTTATGTATGCTATATAATGCCTATATGAATACAGGGTTCATAGGAAGTGTAGTCACTTGCCTAATAGGTCTTAAGGAGGACAGATCCAGAAAGTCACTGGCTAGTAAAGTGTGTGAGCCGGTGAGCATGCTGAACTCTTCCTAGCTCTCGAACTGCAGATTCCTAGCTTCTCAAACCTGTCACTTCCGAATGTACGGTGAATGCGGAGCTGCTGGTAACTTGAAAGGGAATTCCAAACGTGCTTTAACTCATTAGGACATGAACAGACCCATTCAGAGTGGTCTTGATGTGAGATGATTCATTTTAGAGATTTCTTTATAGTAGCCACATTTACATGCAGCCTGCTAATCCGTTAATAATCCGGCTAATAGCTCAATCGGAATAGAATACGCTCATGTATACATCCATTAGACAGAGGGTCCACATTAAGGAGGTGTGGGAGTGCGGGTGTGTTGGGAAGGGAGATGACGGTGACCAGGATCAATAACTGATGATACATTTAGACTGATATGATCAATATTTATTGAGCTACACATACAGAAGTCTGTCTCTCAGTATGGCGTCGGGCTGCCGTGTTCGCTAACCCAACACGCCAGACGTCTCGGTATGGAGCTGTAGAGGTTCCTGATGGAGTCCTGTGATAATCCATCCCATGCAGCCTGAACATCCTCACACGGTGCTGACCACGGTGCCTCCACACACGGATTCGTTGGGCGTCTCCACCAAGACTAAAGCGGGACTCGTCACTGAAGATGACCCGCTGCCATTCTGAGTCACTCCATGACAGTCTGGTACGACACCACTGCAGTCTTTGGTGACGGTGACGTGGTGTTAAGGACAGTCGTGGTAACGGTCTGTGTGCATGTAGTCCTGCGTGGTGCAGCCGTCCGCCAATGGCGCTGGCACTAACATGGTTGACTCAAGGAGGACACCACTAGGTCACTTGGTGCATCTGTTGGTTCTCCCTCTCTGTGGTTCCTGTAGCTCTCCCAGATCCATCATGTCGCCGGTGCATGCCTTCTTCTATCCACTGCTGCCAAAAGCGTGCTATGGTAGTATCCACACGACCGGTGTGGCACACCGTACATCTATAAGACTCTCTGGCTTCCCAGAGCCCTATATAGTCAGTCAGTACAGGCCCCTAGGTCAGTACATGCCCCTAGGTCAGTACAGGCCCCTAGGTCAAACCTACCCACCACGCTTCCTTCCAATCGGTTGTACTTCCTGTTACATTCCAGAGTGGAAAACCGCCGAGCGGACTCTCCTCCAGTCTGTGGCACCAAAGGCTGATGAGTAGTTCTACGCTTCCACTCCGTCCCTTATGTAAGGCTACAGTCCCGTGTTATCTCTCTCTCTCCCCTTCATCCCTCCATCCAACAAACGAAAACAAGCCACGGGCCCACTTTACTCTCCGGTCCGCCACAATGCCTCCTTTCTCCGGGGCTGCTTTATGTAACCCGAGCGAGGGGGAAACAAAGACTCAGTCTTCGGCGCCTTTAATGCTTTTACCGCTCCTTCTCCTTCTCCGCCATTATGCACTTACATTAGCTCCTTACAGCGCGGCGCTGGCTAGCCTGCCGCGCCGGCAAGAATAGGCAGCGGTTTCGAGGGAAGCCAGATGGTAACGTGGGACAAACTAAACGAGCGAAGCCGTGGAAGGTGGGCACTGCTTGTCGGGGCATTGTTCCGGAGGTGTTAGCCCACGGCTCTCACGGGCCTGCGGATGAATAGGCCGGACAGTGAGAACTATGGAGTGCATTCAAGCTGGCAACTCAGTGCAGTCATTCAGGCCTGCGCTTTCAGCTTCCCGGAGCAGAGCGCTATCAGGAGATAGCGAGAGCGGAAAGGAAGAAAAGGCACAGCACTGAATGCTGGCAAACAAAAGGAGATTTCAATCAGAGGCAGCACTCCGACTGTATTTACAGCACCCCCACCCCCCACAACTTCCCTCCTCCCTCCGGGGGGTAATGAGCCTATACATACTATACCCGTGCACCCACATACAGCTCCGGAAATAAATCAGAGACCACGCCAGCATCTCCGCATGTACAGCAGGTTCTCAGTGAGGAACCGAAGGCTGGGTTCTAGCTTTACTGGCAGATACAGTGAGCGTCTGGTTCGTAAGAACAAGGTCCAGCAGCAAACACACAGGACAACACAGCTACAGACTGGCAGAGGGCCTAACCCCCTCTCTACTGACCGTGATGAGCGCCACCGCCACTGCATTCAATGTCCTTACCCGCCGTAAGATGACCTCAGGTGACCTACAGAGAGACTGGCGAGCGGTGGCTGGGGTGAAACGCACAGCGAGCATGGTTCTAAAAACAGGCTTCTGGAGGTCATTAGTGATTTTCTAAATACACAGATCTAATACAATATCTGATCTGGAGTTTGGGAGACACGGTTCCAGTAGTGTAGAGAATCAAACAGAGCTGAGGAATTATGTTACACGTTACTTGGTTCTGCACACTTTACACATGTATCTGGAATACCTTGGTTCTAAGGACCATTTGATCTGCACCCCAGTTGTTCAGAGTAATGGCATCCATCACTCCGGAGCACACTGCTCCAGTTCAGTTGCTAAGGCTTGGCACTGCACACAGTGATCATAGGCTCGTGTGCAGCTGCCCATCCATGGAGACCAGTTTTTTCACAAAGCTCCTGATGCTCAGTTCTTGTGCTGGATGTGTGCTTCAAGAAGGACGTTTGGATCATTCAGTCGCATGTATTGGCAACAGAGAGTAGATGCTTCAGCACTCTGGACTCTGTGACTGATGGCGTGGGTTTTTACCACTTTGTGGCTGAGCTGTTGTTGCTCCTAGACACTCCCATTTTCACAAATAATAGCACTTACGGTGTCGGGTTGCGGCTCTAGTCCGGCCAGGCGAGGAATGCTCTAGCTCCTAGGAACGACATTTCACACATGGGGTGATGGGTCATCTGTGACAGTGCCACACATAAGGTTAACTGAGCTCTGCACTATTTTTTTGGAGGCTGCACGGCTGTGTGCTGGACACCTGTTAGCATTGAGAGCAGCCGCAACTCTGCAGTCAGTAGTAATTGGGTGTTCCCACATACTTTTGGCCATTCGTTGTGGTTTGAATGGAGTGAATGGAACTGAACGCAGCATGTTCACATCTCTATGGACTGTAAACTCAGATTTGGTGATGGTGTCAGTGGTGTTCTGGTCAGTGACGTAAGTGGTCCCGGGTGTTTGTTCCACATAGCGGCCTATGTGTCTGCGCTTTGCCAGCGCAGTGGCAGAATGTAGCCTCACATCCACCAGACGTGCAGTGTTGAGCCTACAGAGGAGGCTGTTTTGAAAACGAAACGTGCCATTGTTTTCCCGTGCTGCGAGCCGTACTTCATCTTTTTTAAAGCCGTTTGTGTATTGTAGACATCTCCTGAGGTGCTGCCGAGTCTATGTGCACAATACATCAGCAGCGCAGGCGCCAAGGGTGGTCCGGACCTTCTCCAACTGACCGCCGAACAGCAGCTGTGTGCTCTAGAGGCCATTCTGCTCGGCATCTCATCTTCGTCCTTTGGCGTGCTTTATGTTGGCTGTATTGGACCCGTCTGTATGTAAACGTCCTTTACATTTCTTGTTTGAATTGGTAATGGCTATAAAATATGAGGCCTCAGGAAAAGTACAGTTGAAAATTAGCCAGCTGGCTAACACTGACCAGGTTTACATTGGGGTTAATTAAGGGCATTGTCCCCAGTACTACCACTCGACGGCGGCATGGGAACATGTGGAACAGTTCTAAGTCATGCTTGTCCAACTTTCAAATGAGCTGTAGATTAGGATTCTGAGATGCTGCAATGAGTTCAAAAACCTTAAGATAATAAACAGTAAATAATAACATTAATATAATCTATATATTTGAGTCTGTGGGCGGAGTCTTATTTTAGCCACACCCCGGCATTTTAGAGCAGGAAGTGAGACCGCACCCCTGTCCCACATGGCCAGCAGTTAGATTGGTTTGTTGTTAATTTGTCCCAAAGTCTGGAAATCAGTGTGGAACATTAAGAGCTGTCACCATGGAAACACTAGCGTCATGTAGCTAGTCTGGCTAAGGCTTTAGTTCTCCCCAAAATGAGCTAAAACTGTCACCACCGAAACACACCGAGGTGTAGTCTGTACTAGGGTTGCCACCTTTAAAAAAATGAAAGGGGTTGGGTTAGGGGGTGTGGTTATGTGTGAGTGATGTGTTCAAAATATGGAACAAATCGCGTATATATATATATATATATATATACATATAATCGCTGAAGAGAGACATTTTCGGACATTTACGGAATTATGGAACCAATTGACGCAAAATTTTATGGCCAACTAAAAGACGATTCCGTATTTTACGGGACGTGTGGCAAGCCTAGTCTGTAGCCACGCCCCTACAGTTTAGAACAGGAAGTCTGATTGTATCCCTGTCCTGCATGGCGAGCAGTTAGCCTGTAAATCTGTCCCAATTTCTAAAAAGTAGCATGAAACATTTAAGAGCTGTTTTGCCACAAAACGGCAACAGAAGAGTTGAGAAAAACTTCTAGACTCTTTCAGTAAAAATGAAGATGATTGTATCCGTGTAAACAGCCGTTCGGAGCTGTTTTGCTAGTCATGTACTCTAGCTAGTGTTTTAGAGTTTCTTATTTCTCGGAATGAGCCAAAACGGTCACTACCGAAACGCTCCTGCATTGTTTTAGAAGCAGGAACCCAGTAAACAATGGCCGTCCCGTGGGCGTTCGTCTTAAAAAAAAAAATTTTTAATGCAGTCAGATACGGGATTTCAACGTTGTTTTAAACCGCTTCAAATGTTTACCGGGGAAGTGATGACCGCGTGGTTATAAGTAACCTCTCCCGCGCTCCCTTCCCTCCATGGCGCGTTTCTTGTTCTTCCCGTCATGCACTCGACTGGGTTTGTGTGTAGTAGTAACCAGTGTCCCAAAATCTGAAAACCAACAGGAAACATTAAGAGCTGTCACCACTGAAACCCAGATTTCCGGCAGTTCAGTAAACTTTTTAGACTTTTAGTAAAAATGAAGATGATTTTATATGTGTACAGACGTTCAGAACTGTTTTGCGAGTTGTACTAGCTAGTGTGTGTTTTTTAGCCCTGCATTGTAGACCAGGAAGTGAGAAAATTAGCATGAAACATTACATTTTTAGACTTTCAGTAAAAATGATGATGATTGTATCCGTATACAGCCGTTCAGGGCTGTTACGCTAGTCATGTACTAGCTAGTGTTTTAGAGTTTTCCTCAGAATGAGCCAACACTGTCACCACCAAAACGCCCCTACATTGTAGAGCAGGAAGTGAGACCCCATCCCTGTCCCGCATGGCGAGCAGTTAGACTGGTTTGTAGTAACTGTGTCCCAAAATCTGAAAACCAACGGGAAACGTTCAGAGCTGTCACCACTGAAACCCAGATTTCCGGCAGTTCAGTAAACTTTTAGACATTTAGTAAAAATGAAAATGATTTTATATGTGTACAGACGTTCAGAACTGTTTTGCTAGTCTTGTGCTAGCTAGTGTGTGTTTTTTTAGCCCTGCGTTGTAGACCAGGAAGTGAGAAAATTAGCATGAAACATTACATTTTTAGACTTTCAGTAAAAATGATGATGATTGTATCCGTATACAGCCGTTCAGGGCTGTTACGCTAGTCATGTACTAGCTAGTGTTTTAGAATTTTCCCTTTAGAATGAGCCAACACAGTCACCACCAAAACGCCCCTACATTGTAGAGCAGGAAGTGAGACCCCATCCCTGTCCCGCATGGCGGCACGGCGAGCAGTTAGACTGCTTTAATGCAAATTTGTCTGGAAATCAGTGTGAAACATTAGGAGCTGTCACCACGGAAACACAGATTTCCTCCAGTTCAGCTACTTGTTAGTGTTTAATGAAAACTAGCTAGTGTTTTTAGTCACTCCTGAAACATTTACTGAACCTTGGGTAGTCTTGTGGGCTTTGGAGATTCTATCCGGAGAAGCGAATATGTAATATATTCCACATACATCCGCTTGTTAGGCTTTTCCAGCCCCTTTTGCGCTAGCTTTAGCTCTTATTACATGAATAGATTTCCATTCAGTTAGCATTCCAGCTCTTTCCTTGTGATGAAAAAGAAAAGAGGAGAGTCTGCAGCTGATAAGCTGAGTTACAGTTCTTAGACCAATGAACAAACACACAGGTTGGTGCCAGTGGGCTCTAATGTTAGCTAGCTAGCTAACCCAGCTAACGTTAGCACCTACTGGCAAACACCAAACCGCCCCTTTACAGATACTCGATATAGTCTGTGGGGTTCCGGGGTGTTTCTTGCCAGGAAGTCACGTCTCTGTGTTCCAACTCTGTCAGTCAGGGCTGATGAAGAGAACTAGCTATCTAGCTAAGGCAGAGCTAAGGCTAGCTATATTAGCTTTAGCTGGACAGCACATCAAACAGCTAACAACCGGAACACGGAGATGCGGGTTCACAGCAGGACACCCTATAAACCCCACAGTCTAGTCAGGGGTCTCCACAAAGGGCCAGTTTGGAGTTCACCAGTGGGAGCTAACGCTAGCTAGGTGCGCTAGCTGTAGCTAGCTAGCATTAGAGCCCACTAACACCACACTGTGTGTGTCTTCACTGGTGTAAGACTGTGTCTCAGCTTATCAGCTGCAGCCGGTTCCTCTTCTGAGCACAGAGAAAGATCTAGAATGATAACCGAGCAGTTCTCTGGACTCGGTTTACACTGCAGCACGGTGAACAGACCAACCTCAGCCGCTCAGTAGAGGTTTGGACCTGGACGTGTTAACGGATTGGACTAAAAGATTTTAGTCTTGATCAGTTAAATGACCCCGAGGTGTTTCAGCTCTGACGGGGAACCAGTTCCGCAGGACGACCCATATAAACACATGGGCGTGTATTAATCCGGAACTGATTCCAAACTTGTGAGCAGCAGTACATCAGCAGTACCACAGTAAGTACAGCTCGGGCTCATTAGTCCAGT
>JAMWET010003998.1:0-22500 GCA_024036415.1 Prochilodus magdalenae | reverse complement strand
CACACACACACTCACACACATACATACATACACACACACACACATACACACACACACACACATACACACACACACACACACACACACACACAAACACACACACACACACACACACATACACACACACACACACACATACAGACACACACACACACACATACATACATACACACACACACACACACACACAAACACTCACACACACACACACACACATACACACATACACACACACATACATACACACACACACAAACATACATACACACACACACACACACACACACACACACACACACACACACACACACACACACACACACACACTCATACACACATTTCCTCTGTGTGACTTCTCCAAATGATTTCGCAGTTCATTCATTACTCCTCTTCCATGTTTGTGATTCATTGATTATTCACATCCACACCACACGACACACGCTAATATTAGCCCAGTGCTTTGGATGTGGTCACTCGCGGTGCTGGATATGGTATCGAAGCACCTACACCCGTTGCCCACTGTATCAGCTCCACTGACCATACAGGACACTCTGTAGGTGTACAGGTCCAGACTGTAGTCCATCTGTTTCTCTGTATACTGTATTACCCTGTTCTTCAATAGGAAGGACCCCCACAGGACCACCACAGAGCAGGTATGATGTGGGTGGAGGATCATTCCCAGCACTGCAGGGACACTGACGTGGTGGTGGTGTGTTAGTGTGTGTGGTGCTGGTGTGAGTGGATCAGACACAGCAGATACTGAGGACCATCCATAAATCTATCCAGCCAACAGCATTCTTTGGGGGGCGTCCTGTGGTCAGCGACCTGTGGGAAGTGTCCTGCGGGCTGCATCCAGTGGGCAGTGTCCTGTAGGCAGCCTCCTGTGGGAAGTGTCCTGTGGGCAGTGTCTTGTGGGAAACATCCTGTGGGCCGCATCGAGTGGGCAGTGTCCTGAGGGCTGTATCCTGTGGGAAGTGTTCTGTGGGCAGCATCCTGTGGGCAGCATCCTGTGGGCAGTGTCCTGTGGGAAGCATCCTTTGGGCTGCATCCAGTGGGCAGTGTCCTGTGGGCAGTGTTCTGTGGGCAGTGTCCTCTGGGTAGTGTCTGGTGGGAAGCATCCTGTGGGCAGTGTCCTGAGGGCTGTATCCTGTGGGAAGTGTTCTGTGGGCAGTGTCCTGTGGGCAGTGTCCTGTGGGCAGTGTCCTCTGAGTAGCGTCTTGTGAGAAACATCCTGTGGGCAGTGTCCTGTGGGAAGTGTCCTGTGGGAAGTGTCCTGTGGGAAGTGTCCTGTGGGAAGTGTTCTTTGGGCAGTGTCCTCTGGGTAGTGTCTTGTGGGCAGCATCCAGTGGGCAGTGTCCTGAGGGCAGTGTCCTGTGGGAAGTGTTCTGTGGGCAGCGTCCTCTGGGCAGTGTCCTGTGGGAAGTGTCCTGTGGGCAGCATCCTGTGTGAAGTGTCCTGAGGGCAGTGTCCTGTGGGAAGTGTCCTGTGGGAAGTGTTCTGTGGGAAGTGTCCTGTGGGCAGCATCCTGTGGGCAGTGTCCTGTGGGAAGTGTTCTGTGGGCAGTGTCCTTTGAGCAGTGTCCTGCGGGAAGCATCCTTTGGGCTGCATCCAGTGGGCAGTGTCCTGAGGGCAGTGTCCTGTGGGAAGTGTCCTGTGGGCTTCGTCCTGTGGGCAGCATCCTGTGATTTCTGATAAAAGACTAGAGTATGACCAACACCAGGAAAGTAGGAGTGGACAGTGAGTGGACACAGTGTCTAAACCCTCCAGCAGCACTGCTGTGTCTGATCCACTCACACCAGCACCACACACACTAACACACAACCACCACGTCAGTTAGTCCCTGATAGATATCCGGCCTTTCGGCCTTCACTCCTCCCCTTGATAGACCCAACTATGTTAAAGCACCTGATTGGAGCATTCTGGCCTGAGCTGGAATATTCATGAGCGCTCTTGTGGATTATATGTACCATGTGGCCTATATACTAGCGTCTGCATATGTGTGTGTGTGTGTGCGACAGCGTGGGACCACATCACAGACGGGCTATGGAGTGTGTCAGAGAGGACACAGTCTCACAGCTTGTAGTCATGTCTCATGGAGCTTAGGAGACTCATTTGGCAGAGTGACTGCAGTCTATTTCTGTCGTTGCCGACTGTGGCACTGCCCACTGTGCACGCGTGCATGTGTGTCCACTTGGTGTGTGCCGTGGCAGGAGCACGGCCCGCCATCCTTCGCCCTCTACCAGCAACCGGGCCTTTTCAGTTCTATCATATTTACACCCTGCGTTCCGCTCTCACGTTCTCCCCGTCGCTCTCCGCGGACGCCAGCGTTAACCCGCGCGGCGTTCCGGCAGACAAAAGACGCTTCTGAAATCCCTGCGCGTCTCACCGTCGAGGATACAGATACGTGATTCATCCTGCCTCTGTAGATGCACGGCGCATATGAAATGATATGATATAATAGGCGCAGAAAATATTGGCTTAGGCAGCCCACACAGTTGCTGCTGCATCAAATCCTCTACAGACCGATAATTGGAAGGTTTTGTCATCTTGTTCAGGATTCAAGTGGCTCGAACTGAAGAAACTCGGCAAGCTAAATAGACACACTCACCGGCCGCTTTATTAAAGGGCCCACCGTGTAGCTCCACCTGGTTTAAGACTATTCACTCGAACTCATCTTCTGACCACAGTGCTGCTAGAGCAGCTAGGCCTGCCGTAGGTGTGGGATAAAGGTGACCAGGATCAATAACTGATGATCAATTTAGACTGATATGATCAATATTTATTGAGCTACACATACAGAAGTCTGTCTCTCAGTATGGCGTCTCTCGGGCCGCCGTGTTCGCTAACCCAACACGCCAGACGTCTCGGTATGGAGCTGTAGAGGTTCCTGATGGAGTCCTGTGATAATCCATCCCATGCAGCTTGAACATCCTCACACAGTTCCTGCAGATGGTGCGGTAGGGGTGGAGGTGGAGGGACACCAGGTCTTCTGGACGTGTGACGACACACCGTTCATCTCGGTGCTGACCACGGTGCCTCCACACACGGATTCGTTGGGCGTCTCCACCAAGACTAAAGCGGGACTCGTCACTGAAGATGACCCGCTGCCATTCTGAGTCCCTCCATGACAGTCTGGTACGACACCACTGCAGTCTTTGGTGACGGTGACGTGGTGTTAAGGACAGTCGTGGTAACGGTCTGTGTGCATGTAGTCCTGCGTGGTGCAGCCGTCTGCCGATGGTGCTGCACTGACAGGGTGACTCATGGAGGATACCACTGCTCGCTGCTGGGCTAGAGACAGTAGGCATGTAACAGAGTCCCCGCCAATCAAGGAACACCTTACAAGCCCCAGCGGATGAGCTATCGCCTCCACCAACGAGATAGGCTTGGCCACCAGGGTGGACGGTCAGGCATGCTGTTCTCAGTCTATAGCTGCACGTCCCTAGAACGTCAGTGTTGAGAATGACCTACCACCCGGTAGATCTGCAGTCCTGTGGTCAGACGCTGACCAGAGGGTGGCTGACACGTTTGAACAGATGGGCTGCATCGTTGTGCCCCTAACAGGTAGGTGGGCCTCAGAGTGTGGCCACTGAGTGGAAGTGCAAAGTAGGCGTGTTTAGCCTTTCATAGAACCGGTGCTAGGACAGTGGAGGTATCCGGTTCCTTCTGTAAGCCTGTAATCGCTCACAGCTTTGATTACGTCTGCTTCTATCAAAACCCCTCCCTCTCCACCTCAGACCTACCTACGCAGGAAAAGGAGCGTCCCCGGCACTTCGTAAACCACCATCCGTCCGTCCGTCTGCTGCCGGCCAGCGCCATCACGGGAAGAGATCGGTGCTTAGACGGTGCAGGCTATTAAAACGTTACAATAGACATTAGCGCAGGGCCAGGCAGCCTGTTCAGCCTAACGAACATATGCTTCCCCACCGACGCCTAAACTCTTATTTATGGATTTAATTTAATGTGCAGGAAGAATTCTAAATTAAATTTGGTGCGTGCCTCCGGAGAGTGTCGGTGTATAATAACATGGTAATTTTTACACATCTTTATGAGAAATGAGAAAATTAATTCTTTCTGACAAGCTGTAATTATTGGGTTTGGAACAGGCACAGCTGAACAGTTTGAGCTCGGCTAGTCTGCCAATGAGCTGAAGGAGAGAGGTGCAGATAGCGGGGACACACAATTATAGATGCAAGCCCGCTCACGCACACACACACACAGAGGAGGAGAGATAGAGAGGGCGAGAGGGAAGGAGAAAAGGAGAGAGAGAGAGAAATGAAGAGGGAGAGTCAGACAGAAAGGCAGTTTTGGGAGTTTATAATTTCAGCCAGTTAAAGTCATTTCCTCTGTAGTTAAGTCTATAGTTTGAGTGGTCCGAGTCCTTTCCTCTGTAGTTAAGTCTATAGTTTGAGTGGTCCGAGTCCTTTCCTCTATAGTTAAGTCTATAGTTGGGTGGTCCGAGTCCTTTCCTCTATAGTTTAGTCTTTTGTTTGAGTGGTCCGAGTCCTTTTCTCTGTAGTTAAGTCTATGGTTTGGGTGGTTAGGGTCCTTTCCTCCGTAGCTAAGTCTATAGATTTGATGGTTAACGTCCTTTCCTCTGTTGTTAAGTCTATAGTTGGGTGGTCCGAGTCCTTTCCTCTATAGTTAAGTCTATAGTTCGGTGGTCCGAGTCCTTTCCTCTGTAGTTAAGTCTATAGTTGGGTGGTCCGAGTCCTTTCCTCTATAGTTTAGTCTTTTGTTTGAGTGGTCCGAGTCCTTTTCTCTGTAGTTAAGTCTATGGTTTGGGTGGTTAGGGTCCTTTCCTCCGTAGCTAAGTCTATAGATTTGATGGTTAACGTCCTTTCCTCTGTTGTTAAGTCTATAGTTGGGTGGTCCGAGTCCTTTCCTCTATAGTTAAGTCTATAGTTCGGTGGTCCGAGTCCTTTCCTCTGTAGTTAAGTCTATAGTTGGGTGGTCCGAGTCCTTTCCTTTCTAGTTAAGTGTATAGTTTGGGTGGATAGACTCCTTTCTATAGGTAAGTCTATAGTTTGGGTGGTCCGAGTCCTTTCCTATGTAGTTAAGTCTATAGTTTGGGTGGATAGACTTCTTTCTATAGGTAAGTCTATAGTTGGGAGGTCCGAGTCCTTTCCTCTATAGTTAAGTCTATAGCTGGGTAGTCTGAGTCATTTCCTCTATAGTTAAGTCTATAACTGGGTGGTTGGAGTCCTTTCCTCTGTAGTTAAGTCTATAGTTCGGTGGTCCGAGTCCTTTCTACTATAATTAAGTCTATAGTTTGGGTGGTCCGAGTGCTTTCCTCTATAGTTAAGTCTATAGTTCGAGTGGTCCGAGTCCTTTCCTCTGTAGTTAAGTCTATAGTTCGAGTGGTCCGAGTCCTTTCCTTTTGTAGTTAAGTCTATAGTTTGGGTGGATAGACTCCTTTCTATAGGTAAGTCTATAGTTTGGGTGGTCCGAGTCCTTTCCTATGTAGTTAAGTCTATAGTTTGGGTGGATAGACTTCTTTCTATAGGTAAGTCTATAGTTGGGAGGTCCGAGTCCTTTCCTCTATAGTTAAGTCTATAGTTTGGGTGGATAGACTCCTTTCTATAGGTAAGTCTATAGTTTGGGTGGTCCGAGTCCTTTCCTCTATAGTTAAGTCTATAGTTTGGGTGGATAGACTCCTTTCCTCTGTAGTTAAGTCTATAGTTCGAGTGGTCCGGGTTCCTTCTATTTTTAGTTAAGTCTATAGTTTGGGTGGATAGACTCCTTTCTATAGGTAAGTCTATAGTTGGGTGGTTCGAGTCCTTTCCTCTATAGTTAAGTCTATAGTTTGAGTGGTCCGAGTCCTTTCCTCTATAGTTAAGTCTATAGTTGGGTGGTCCGAGTCCTTTCCTCTATAGTTTAGTCTTTTGTTTGAGTGGTCCGAGTCCTTTTCTCTGTAGTTAAGTCTATGGTTTGGGTGGTTAGGGTCCTTTCCTCCGTAGCTAAGTCTATAGATTTGATGGTTAACGTCCTTTCCTCTGTTGTTAAGTCTATAGTTGGGTGGTCCGAGTCCTTTCCTCTATAGTTAAGTCTATAGTTCGGTGGTCCGAGTCCTTTCCTCTGTAGTTAAGTCTATAGTTGGGTGGTCCGAGTCCTTTCCTCTATAGTTTAGTCTTTTGTTTGAGTGGTCCGAGTCCTTTTCTCTGTAGTTAAGTCTATGGTTTGGGTGGTTAGGGTCCTTTCCTCCGTAGCTAAGTCTATAGATTTGATGGTTAACGTCCTTTCCTCTGTTGTTAAGTCTATAGTTGGGTGGTCCGAGTCCTTTCCTCTCTAGTTAAGTCTAGTTTCGGTGGTCCGAGTCCTTTCCTCTGTAGTTAAGTCTATAGTTGGGTTGGTCCGAGTCCTTTCCCTTTCTAGTTAAGTCCTATAGTTTGGGGTGGATAGGACTCCTTTCTATAGGTAAGTCTATAGTTTGGGTGGTCCGAGTCCTTTCCTATGTAGTTAAGTCTATAGTTTGGGTGGATAGACTTCTTTCTATAGGTAAGTCTATAGTTGGGAGGTCCGAGTCCTTTCGTCTATAGTTAAGTCTATAGCTGGGTAGTCTGAGTCATTTCCTCTATAGTTAAGTCTATAACTGGGTGGTTGGAGTCCTTTCCTCTGTAGTTAAGTCTATAGTTCGGTGGTCCGAGTCCTTTCTACTATAATTAAGTCTATAGTTCGGGTGGTCCGAGTGCTTTCCTCTATAGTTAAGTCTATAGTTCGAGTGGTCCGAGTCCTTTCCTCTGTAGTTAAGTCTATAGTTCGAGTGGTCCGAGTCCTTTCCTTTTGTAGTTAAGTCTATAGTTTGGGTGGATAGACTCCTTTCTATAGGTAAGTCTATAGTTTGGGTGGTCCGAGTCCTTTCCTATGTAGTTAAGTCTATAGTTTGGGTGGATAGACTTCTTTCTATAGGTAAGTCTATAGTTGGGAGGTCCGAGTCCTTTCCTCTATAGTTAAGTCTATAGTTTGGGTGGATAGACTCCTTTCCTCTGTAGTTAAGTCTATAGTTCGAGTGGTCCGGGTTCCTTCTATTTTTAGTTAAGTCTATAGTTTGGGTGGATAGACTCCTTTCTATAGGTAAGTCTATAGTTTGGGTGGTCCGAGTCCTTTCCTCTATAGTTAAGTCTATAGTTTGGGTGGATAGACTCCTTTCTATAGGTAAGTCTATAGTTTGGGTGGTCCGAGTCCTTTCCTATGTAGTTAAGTCTATAGTTCGAGTGGTCCGAGTCCTTTCCTCTATAGTTAAGTCTATAGTTTGGGTGGATAGATTCCTTTCTATAGGTAAGTCTATAGTTGGGTGGTCCGAGTCCTTTCCTCTGTAGTTAAGTCTATAGTTGGGTGGTCCGAGTCCTTTGCTCTGTAGTTAAGTCTATAGTTTGGGTGGATAGATTCCTTTCTATAGGTAAGTCTATAGTTGGGTGGTCCGAGTCCTTTCCTCTGTAGTTAAGTCTATAGTTGGGTGGTCCGAGTCCTTTGCTCTGTAGTTAAGTCTATAGTTCAAGTGGTCCGAGTCCTTTCCTTTGTAGTTAAGTCTATAGTTTGGGTGGTCCGAGTCCTTTCCTTTGTAGTTAAGTCTATAGTTTGGGTGGTCCGAGTCCTTTCCTTTGTAGTGAAGTCTATAGTCTGGGTGGTCCGAGTCCTTTCCTTTGTAGTTAAGTCTATAGTTCGAATGGTCCGAGTCCTTTCCTTTGTAGTTAAGTCTATAGTTTGGGTGGTCCGAGTCCTTTCCTCTATAGTTAAGTCTATAGTTGGGTGGTTCGAGTCCTTTCCTCTGTTGTTAAGTCTATAGTTGGGTGGTCTGAGTCCTTTCTTCTGTAGTTAAATCTATAGTTGGGTGGTCCGAGTCCTTTCCTCTATAGTTAAGTCTATAGTTGGGTGGTTCGAGTCCTTTCTTCTGTAGTTAAATCTATAGTTGGGTGGTTCGAGTGCTTTCTTCTGTAGTTAAATCTATAGTTGGGTGGTCCGAGTCCTTTCCTCTATAGTTAAGTCTATAGTTGGGTGGTCCGAGTCCTTTCCTCTATAGTTAAGTCTATAGTTGGGTGGTCCGAGTCCTTTCCTCTATAGTTAAGTCTATAGTTTGTGTGGTCCGAGTCCTTTCCTGTGTAGTTAAATCTATAGTTGGGTGGTCCGAGTCCTTTCCTCTATAGTTAAGTCTATAGTTTGGGTGGTCCGAGTCCTTTCCTATGTAGTTAAGTCTATAGTTTGGGTGGATAGACTTCTTTCTATAGGTAAGTCTATAGTTGGGAGGTCCGAGTCCTTTCCTCTATAGCTAAGTCTATAGTTTGGGTGGATAGACTCCTTTCCTCTGTAGTTAAGTCTATAGTTCGAGTGGTCCGGGTTCCTTCTATTTTTAGTTAAGTCTATAGTTTGGGTGGATAGACTCCTTTCTATAGGTAAGTCTATAGTTTCGGTTGGTCCGAGTCCTTTGCTCTATAGTTAAGTCTATAGTTTGGGTGGATAGACTCCTTTCTATAGGTAAGTCTATAGTTTGGGTGGTCCGAGTCCTTTCCTATGTAGTTAAGTCTATAGTTCGAGTGGTCCGAGTCCTTTCCTCTATAGTTAAGTCTATAGTTTGGGTGGATAGATTCCTTTATATAGGTAAGTCTATAGTTGGGTGGTCCGAGTCCTTTCCTCTGTAGTTAAGTCTATAGTTGGGTGGTCCGAGTCCTTTGCTCTGTAGTTAAGTCTATAGTTTGGGTGGATAGATTCCTTTCTATAGGTAAGTCTATAGTTGGGTGGTCCGAGTCCTTTCCTCTGTAGTTAAGTCTATAGTTGGGTGGTCCGAGTCCTTTGCTCTGTAGTTAAGTCTATAGTTCGAGTGGTCCGAGTTCTTTCCTTTGTAGTTAAGTCTATAGTTTGGCTGGTCCGAGTCCTTTCCTTTGTAGTTAAGTCTATAGTTTGGGTGGTCCGAGTCCTTTCCTTTGTAGTGAAGTCTATAGTCTGGGTGGTCCGAGTCCTTTCCTTTGTAGTTAAGTCTATAGTTTGGGTGGTCCGAGTCCTTTCCTTTGTAGTGAAGTCTATAGTTTGGGTGGTCCGAGTCCTTTCCTCTATAGTTAAGTCTATAGTTGGGTGGTTCGAGTCCTTTCCTCTGTTGTTAAGTCTATAGTTGGGTGGTCTGAGTCCTTTCTTCTGTAGTTAAATCTGTAGTTGGGTGGTCCGAGTCCTTTCCTCTATAGTTAAGTCTATAGTTGGGTGGTTCGAGTCCTTTCTTCTGTAGTTAAATCTATAGTTGGGTGGTTCGAGTGCTTTCTTCTGTAGTTAAATCTATAGTTGGGTGGTCCGAGTCCTTTCCTCTATAGTTAAGTCTATAGTTGGGTGGTCCGAGTCCTTTCCTCTATAGTTAAGCCTATAGTTGGGTGGTCCGAGTCCTTTCCTCTATAGTTAAGTCTATAGTTTGTGTGGTCCGAGTCCTTTCCTCTGTAGTTAAGTCTATAGTTGGGTGGTCCGAGTCCTTTCCTCTATAGTTAAGTCTATAGTTTGGGTGGTCCGAGTCCTTTCCTGTGTAGTTAAGTCTATAGTTGGGTGGTCCGAGTCCTTTCCTCTGTAGTTAAGTCTATAGTTTGGGTGGTCCGAGTCCTTTCCTTTGTAGTGAAGTCTATAGTTTGGGTGGTCCGAGTCCTTTCCTCTATAGTTAAGTCTATAGTTGGGTGGTTCGAGTCCTTTCCTCTGTTGTTAAGTCTATAGTTGGGTGGTCTGAGTCCTTTCTTCTGTAGTTAAATCTATAGTTGGGTGGTCCGAGTCCTTTCCTCTATAGTTAAGTCTATAGTTGGGTGGTTCGAGTCCTTTCTTCTGTAGTTAAATCTATAGTTGGGTGGTTCGAGTCCTTTCTTCTGTAGTTAAATCTATAGTTGGGTGGTCCGAGTCCTTTCCTCTATAGTTAAGTCTATAGTTGGGTGGTCCGAGTCCTTTCCTCTATAGTTAAGCCTATAGTTGGGTGGTCCGAGTCCTTTCCTCTATAGTTAAGTCTATAGTTTGTGTGGTCCGAGTCCTTTCCTCTGTAGTTAAGTCTATAGTTGGGTGGTCCGAGTCCTTTCCTCTATAGTTAAGTCTATAGTTTGGGTGGTCCGAGTCCTTTCCTGTGTAGTTAAGTCTATAGTTGGGTGGTCCGAGTCCTTTCCTCTGTAGTTAAGTCTATTGTTTGGGTGGTCCGAGTCCTTTCCTCTGTAGTTAAGTCTATAGTTGGGTGGTCCGAGTCCTTTTCTCTGTAGTTAAGTCTATAGTTGGGTGGTCCGAGTCCTTTCCTCTGTAGTTTTGTTTTTTTAAATCCTGTTTTAGACCTGTATTTGCTCTATCTGTGATTTACTGCCCATAGGCCCGTTTCGCTGCTGTGGTCACTGTGTTTGTTTGCGGTTGGTGCAGAAATAAGAGAATTGTGGTCACTGGGCTTGGCATTGTGGGAAAGGTCTCTGCCGGCAGGGGGGTTCGGCAGCCCTGTCTGATGTCATCAGCATGCACTGCCACAAGGTCTTCCCCAGTCAAGGTCATCTGCCATTTAATATTCAGAGCGTTGCTGGACCACGCCACTGCCCTCACAGCTTCATAATGATCACTGGGAGAGAAAGACACACACACACACACACACACACACACACACACACGCACACCCCCACATACACACATATGGACAATATAACTTTATTAGATTTCCATTGAAGTAAATAATGCTGCTATGGATATAGCCTAAACCCTGAATCAGGAACCCTTCAGGATGCACAGTGTGGAGATGGTTTAACCATTATCAGAGTCATGATGTCCTTGTAATGTCAGAAATACATACACATACTGTATATATCAGGTTTTTTGCTAATATAAGAAGCAGTGGACTTTATCAGTGTAGAGATTTGAATCCCTTGTTGATTCCACAGTGGGGAAATTTAGTCTTCTGCATTTAACCCATCCGTGAAGTGAAACACCCACATACACACTCACTAGGGGGCAGCCCTATCCACGGCGCCCGGGTAGCAGTTTGGGGTTGGGTGCCTTGCTCAAGGGCACCTCAGTCGTTACTGTCAGTTCAGGGAATTGAACCGGCGACCCTCCGGCCCACGACTGCCCAGATATTAAACATAATGGAACTAGCAGGACTGTACTGGATTACGGGCTCCATATAGGTTCGGAGAGCTGCCATCGCTTACAGAGCAGGACATCTTGACTGACCATTGATCCCTGGATCATACTACTAGCCTTCCAGGAATTGGGGATGCGGCGCCCAAGGTCTTGCAAATTTGTATTCAAGGCTTAACTGAGACGCTTGCATTGGAGGCCCTGAGAGCCAATGAAATATAGAGAGTTGTAACTTGTACAGGATAGGAGTTGCCCCCCGCCACCCCCAACACTACAAAACAAAAAGGACCCCAACCCCCCACCCACTACAGTATACTGACCACAAGTTGTCCACCCCACACTACAGAACATTGAGTCAGCCACCACACACTACAGGACACTGAGTCGATCTCCCTAGACTGCAGGATACCAAGTCGTCCACCAAACACTACAGGACACTGAGTTGACCTCCCTAGACTACAGGATACCAAGTCGTCCACCCCACACTACAGGACACTGAGTTGACCTCCCTAGACTACAGGATACCAAGTCGTCCACCCCACACTACAGGACACTGAGTTGACCTCCCTAGACCACAGGATACCAAGTTGTCCACCCCACACTACAGAACATTGAGTCAGCCACCACACACTACAGGACACTGTTGGGTTCACCCCACACAACAGGACACAGAGTCGTCAATCCCCACTACAGGATACTGAGTCTGCCACCCCACACTACTGGACATTGACTCAGCCACCACACACTACAGGACACTGAGTCGATCTCCCTAGACTACAGGATACCAAGTCGTCCACCCCACACTACAGGACACTGAGTTGACCTCTCTAGACTACAGGACACTAAGTTGTCCACCCCACACTGCAGAACATTTAGTCATCCGCCCCTTACAACAGGACACTGAGTTGTCCACTCCACACCTCAGGACACTGAGTTATCCGCCCTACTCTACAGGACACTGTGTTGCTTGCCCCACACTACGGGACACTGAGTCATCAACCCCACACTACAGGACACTGAGTCATCAACCCCACACTACAGGACACTGAGTCATCCATCACATACAACAGGACACTGAGTCGTCCACTCCACACCTCAGGACACTGAGTTATCCGCCCTACTCTACAGGGCACTGAGTTGTTCGCCCCACACTACAGAACATTGAGTCATCAACCCCACACTACAGGATACCAAGTTGTCCTCCCTGTCCACCCAGACCAGCCTCCAAACCAGCCCAGTTATCTTGAAGTATACGCCCCTAAACACGGACCCCCAGCACGCTGGCTGGGTTAGCATCTCCTGAACACACTCCACCACAATGTTAAGCACCTGGTAAATATACTACTGTACTTATAGGGTCAGTGCATTGGCTGGGGTGGACTGGTCATGTCCCTGCCTTCGTGTGCAGCTCGGTGAGTGACAGGCTGTGAGTAGACACGTGTGGAGGGAGGTATTTGTGCATGACACACGCTGACTGTGCATCCAGAGGCCATTTCAGTTTATTTATTTATCCTGTTCCATTTTGTCATGTGCTGTTAAAAGTTTAATCCCCCCCATCCCTGCGGCTGGGGACCCCCGGGGGAGAGGCGTCCTAGTGGCCACTGGGCTGAATTATGGATGACCGTGTGTGTGTGCGAGTGTGATGAAATGCAGGTGTCAGTGTGTGAGATGTCCTTTCAGATGGCACTCTAGTGACACACACAAAACAGTGCTGGGTCAGACTCTCTTAGCTCTCTTTATGGTTGTGCTGTCAGAGGACATTAGTGGACCGGCCCATTGTCTCTCACTCCGCACACACTCCAAAGATAACAGGTAATGCTTCGCTGTGCCTTACAGCCCCTCACTCAACACCGGCTGGTCCTCCCACAGGTCCGCTGAGGATGGCCCTAATGAAACATTTATTCGGCCAGACTGCAAGCACTCGCGGCTCACCGAGTGACACGCCTCCGAAATCTCTGCTCGTTCCTCCTGCAAACGAAGGAAACCAGCGCCGACCCAAAATGCAAAACCTCGTCAGACAATACACTAACACCGTGTAACTCCTACACCAGAACCAGTGACAGCTGGGACTGGATAGGGCATGTACTGGACGAGGTTCTGTATGTAGCCACATCAGTGTTCAGACACTCCTACATCAAAGTCAGTTGGGCCAGATTTGGTAGATGCCTTCCCTGGCACACTCCCAAGGAGAATTCCCTGTAGACTGCAGATTCAGCTACTTCCTTCACACTATGGTCTTTGGCCACGCCCACATGCAGCTCCTTTTAGCCAATCATTGACATCTGCTTTGGAGTGTTTTCCACACATGGACCGAGACATTCCCTGCACTGTAGCACCTCTTCCCAATCTATGGATCCCATCACTCACACCCCACAGGGGTTTATAGTACATTCATCCTCGTGCAGCGCCACCTGCAGGAGCCTGATGCTCCTACAACCTCAAACACACAAGGGGACTCATTTCCTGTCCAGAGAGCTCATATCAATGAAAGGCACAAGTTGAATAGTGGATGGTGGCACCTGCTGAACCTCCCAGCTGGCATACAGGTTCATGCTGCCCCAGGTTAGTGGCAATCTAGACCTGACCACTGGGGGCACTATCCCACTTTTGACACCACCTGTAACACACTGTTACAAGCTTTGGACGTTTGAACACACTACTAGACTCTCATAGTGATGCTAGCACCATCGGCAGACGGCTGCACCACGCAGGACTACATGCACACAGACCGTTACCACGACTGTCCTTAACACCACGTCACCGTCACCAAAGACTGCAGTGGTGTCGTACCAGACTGTCATGGAGTGACTCGGAATGGCAGCGGGTCATCTTCAGTGACGAGTCCCGCTTTAGTCTTGGTGGAGACGCCCAACCAATCCGTGTGTGGAGGCACCGTGGTCAGCACCGAGATGAACGGTTTGTAGTTACACGTCCAGAAGGCCTGGTGTCCCTCCACCTCCACCCCTACCGCACCATCTGCAGGAACTGTGTGAGGATGTTCAAGCTGCATGGGATGGATTATCACAGGACTCCATCAGGAACCTCTACAGCTCCATACCGAGACGTCTGGCGTGTTGGGTTAGCGAACACGGCGGCCCGACGCCATACTGAGAGACAGACTTCTGTATGTGTAGCTCAATAAATATTGATCATATCAGTCTAAATTTATCATCAGTTATTGATCCTGCTCACCTTTATCCTCCTTCCCAACAGCACCGCACTCCCACACCTCCTTCTGGGTGCAGAAATTACGTTTGACGATCACTGTATCTCTTCGTCCTCACCCCGCCATAAAACTCCACCCTTATGCAAATTAAGCCTCTGTTAACCCCAATCAAAGGGGGCCTCACTCCTACCTGGAAGGATGCTCCGGTGCACGTGCCACTTCACCACCAACATGATCCTTTGGGTAATTATGGACCTTCTCATTATGTGAGAATGGAGCATGTTATTTAGTTTGCGACCTTGCAGTGACCTTCAAAACCCTGGTTAATCACCTGTGTGTTCCTCACTAGATGCTGTATTAGCAGTGAGTTACCACCGAGGGCACTGAAGCATCCCTTCCATCTTGTCCTCTCAGAGTAGTCAGCTTAGCTGAAGCCTTTACTGCCTACTTAGCTCCAGTGGTGACGTCAAGGAGGGGCTGGGGGTCCACAGGCATCCTGATACGATTGCTGGTTCCCTCGGTTCCTCACATTGGTGGGTCACATCTGTATAACAATCTTTGCGGTGAATGCGGAGTCCCGGGGTCTGATTCGTGGGCGAGAACGCGAATACGAGGGGGAACTGAATCGGATGCAACACCTCGTTGGAATAGTTAGCCCTCTTATAGACACGATGGACCAAAAGTAGACCCCACACCTCTAAACTGGGCATCCATTGCAGCTCATTCGTTGTTTCATTCATTCATTGTTTAGGCTGCTTCCTCCTCTGGATCATGGTGGGTGCTGGAGCCTATCCCAGTGCTCACTGGGTGGAAGGCTGGGAGCACCCTGGAGAGGCCGCCAGTCTTAATTTCATTCGTTGGCTCTTTTAGATTTATTGCTTGAATAGACTTGTGGCATTAACTTCAGGCTCCTGCAGGTGGCGCTGCACGAGAATGATGGGTCTATAAACCCCTGTGGGGTGTGAGTGACGGGATCCATAGATTGGGAAGAGGTGCTACAGTGAAGGGACTGTCTCGTTCCATGTGTGGAAAACGCTCCAGATCAGATGTTAATGATTGGCTAAAAGGAGGGACTGCATGTGGGCGTGGCCAAAGACCATAGTGTGAAGGAAGTAGCTGAATCTGCAGGTGTATGGAAGCGTACGGTCATACGGGTCTACCAGTAGTGGGGAAATCCCAGTCTACAGGGAATTCTCCTCGGAATTGTCCCAGGGAAGGCAAAATGGCCAATTCTTAGAGTGTCTGAACATTGTTGTGGCTACATCCAGAACCTTGTCCAGTCCCTGCCCAAGTCCCTGTTTCTGGTGCTGGTGGAGGTGTTACAGGCCGTTAGGTACGGGTTCTATCAGCACCCATGGAAAAGTTCCGCCGGGACCTAAAAGCTGCTACTCCATGGCATCTCTCCAGAGAGTCCTTTCGGGCCTCTTCATTTTTAAGAGGGTTCATTAAGCGTGCTGGAGTGCGGCGTGCTCCTTATCACCGCTGCAATCTTTTGGAAGAGATTCAAGGTGGCTGAAAACCGAAAGTCTAAGACGGTTGAATGGCTGAGTTTCAGGATGATTGGAAAGCTATCGAGGTTTCCTTTTCGTTTCAGAGCAGGAGTAAATAATGCCCATCCTTATGATTGCAGAGTGTGTGTACAAACGGATATGGGCTTGGGAAAGAAGCCGGCGCTGTTTGGCTTGACACAGACACCAGTACATTGGTATTCTGCCCTGACTCCGCAACCCTAATGTATTCATAGGCATAATCTCTCCATTGGCCCGGGCGTATGCATATGCATGCTTGTGCGGGCCTGATGTCCGAGAGGGGAGCTGATAGGCTTCGAGTGAAGAGCACTTCTTCGCCCAAGCAGGCTGACATCAGTTTGGGAATAGCTCTCCTAGCCCGCACACAAGAAGTGCCGCATTGTTTTACAAAGGGCGGTGATACACAAGGTGGCCAAATGTTTGTGGACACCGTCGCCATCACATGTGCTTGTTGGGTGTTCCATTCCAAAGGCTGTAACCCGCCTTCGTTCTTCTTCTGGGAATCTTTTCCCGATTGTGGGAATTAGTACAGTACTCATTCAGTCACAACGAGCATTTGTGAGGTCAGGAACTGATCTCGGACGAGACGGCCACAGCTCAAGGTGTTTGTTGGGGTTGAGGGCCAGGGCTCTGCGCAAGCCGCACCCGAGTCCTCAGATCATATCTTTATGGAGCTGGCTGGCTTTGTGCACAGGGACACAGTCATGCTGGAGCATCTTGGGGTTCTGCCCCAACCTGCTGTAGCATTAACACCACCCTTCCCTGGAACGAAGGGTCTAATCACGAGACCGTTATCCCACCTCCGCCAAACTTCACTGTTGGCACTCTGAATTCTGGTAGGGAGCGTTCTCCTGGATCCATCCACCAAACCCAGATTCCTCCATCGGCCTGCCAGGTAGTAAAGCATCTTCTCCAGAGTCCAGGGGTGGAGCTTTATACCCTTCCAGCCGACACCTGGCATTGCACATAGTGAGGCTGGTCTCCTAGGCTTGTCTGCAGCTGCTCGGCCATGGAGACATTGCATCCAGAGGGAGGTAGGAACCGTGTAGTGAGCGATGCAACACACTCCGAGTTTGGAGGGTCTACTGCTATGTTGTGGGGTGTCCACATACTTTTGACCACATAGTGAAAGTGTGTGTGTGTGTGTGTCTCTCCCAGTGACCGAGATGACAGCCGAGGCTTTGACCCTATGATGTCGGAACGTTGCCATTCAATTCCGCAAAGGCTGCCTGTTTGCTCCGGCGGTGGCGCCGAGGCAGGAAAAGCACTCGGGGTAGTTTGATCTCTTGCTCTTTAGCTTTCAGTGGCCTTGTCAGGGGAGTCCTAGAGAAAGACGGAGAGAGCGAAAGAGAGCCCTGTGTGACTGTCTGTAACACTGGAGCCCGCGGCCCGCTCAGGAGGCCCTCTCTCATTGTTGCAGCGTGTGATGGGGAGAAGAAAGGCTTGGCGGGGAGAGAGACACGTTTGATAGAGTTGTGGGGCGCGCGTGAATAAACGCTGAAGGGCAGCCATTGTCTCTGACTGACCTCAATTTGGTACTGTATGGTCCCTTTTACCACACTGTCGGCTGCCACAAAGCCGCCATTCTGCTCCGTGCGCATTAAAGAAAGGGGGATTAGTAAAATAGCGCAATTGCGTGTCCAGATTCTTAACTATCAAGCCCGCCCGTACAAAGACGTGGAACTGGGGAAGGGTGGGCGTAGTCGGGGACGACTCTGAGAACTCCTTTTCCTCCCCGGTCCCCTCCTCGCTCTCTCTCTATATGGCCTGTCTCAGGCCCGGGGAAGCGTGATGTAGGGACCAGGGGCTCGGGACACGGGAGGAATGTGGTGTATTTTGGGATGAAGTATTTGAAGGGGAGGGAGGAGGGGGGGAAGGAGAGAGGGTGGGGGTGGGAGGGCATACACACAGCTGCATTTCCTGTTTATTCTTGGACAAGCCTGAGACACTGCTGAAAGAACAGGAGCTGTATTCATACTCTCTCTCTCTCTCTCTCTCTCTTTCTGCCGCTCTCTCTCTCCGTAGCGCCAGACTGAATCCTCTGTGTGTAACAAGGCCAGTTAACGCGGCCGACTCTGTGGACAGTGTGATCAAACGGCTCTTTCACCGTCACTCCCGGTTGTGCAGCCCACCGATTCAGACACGAGGGGGCCATCGCCTTTTACCCACACTCTCCCTCTTGCTCTCTATGAATGAGTCTGTCTCTCTCATGGCATTAGGCTTTCAGCTCCCGCCTCAACAAGGCCCAAAATCTCTGTGCTTGCTGCAAGCCTACCGTTAAGCCTGAGCACCAAAGCCCAACATCGGTGGTCCCCGATGATGGTCCTAGGGAACCCTCATCCTGCAACCTTACCATAGCAGCTCAGCTCAGGAAGGGCTTGGACTGGACAAGTTTCTGGATGTAGCCACATCAGTGTTCAGACCCTCTCAGAATTGGCCAGTTGGTTCTAGACTTGGTGGATGCCTTCCCTGGCACAGAGAATTCCCTGTAGGCTGGGATTGTATCCACTGCTGGTAGACCCGTATGACCGTACGCTTCCATACACCTGCAGATTCAGCTACTTCCTTCACACTATGGTCTTTGGCCAGCACCTACTATGATGATGCATTCCCTCCTTTTAGACAACGAGACATTTAACATCTGCCTCTTGGAGCCATTTTCCACACATGGAACGAGAACATTCCCTGGGGCACTGAGGTAGCACCTCTTCCCACGTCATATGGATGCCCGTCACCTCAGCGTACCCCACAAGGATTTGTAGCCCCACCATCTTCGCGCAGCAGCGCCATCTGCAGGAGCCTGAAGGTACTACCACTTTAAATATGCAGGGTGGGACGGTGAGGACCTTTTAGGGGAAATGAAACTATTTCCAGGGCGTCCATCTTGACTTGAGAGCAGCATAGATGTACAGGGCCAGGCCTGGTGACCCATTGGTGCAAAGTCATTTCCAAACCATGGCTGTGTCTCAACTGAGCTAGAGCCTAGTTGTAGTAGGTTTCTAAACCAGCGACCATCTACTATTCATTACGCACCCTGAGTGGAACAGTGCCATGCTTCCGGCTGGAATGTCAGGAAGTTTATAACTAGATGCCATTCTCCCAGATATAACTTTACTGACGGGCTTTGATGTTGATGTTAGGGAAACCTCATTGTTCAGATGCTTCACCCACAATCGGTGAGCCTCTGTCTTCGGTACAGCACTGGTCTGCCTCAGGTTCACCCCACTGGTCCTCGATGGTCTACCGACTGTAATAATCCCGTAGCATATCCCAGTCTGAAGCCCCTTCCCAGTTTCCAAAGACACTGGTGGGAAAGAACTATTCATTCATCAAAGTGAAGACAGAGGAGATGGTGATGAGTAGGATCTCGTGTAGACGACCGACCGAACTAGAAAAGAGCATTTCCAGAAGAAGATCTGCCAATCTGGGGCCAGTGAGTTAGCAGCCAGCCAACACTGGAGTAGGCGGCCAACATGGGACCCCCTGAAAACCAGGGTGTGTTTGGCACACTCGTTCTCACAGCTGAAGGCTACATTTCTTTCTCAGCAGCGAACAAAGGATCTAACAAACCAGGAGAGCCTTCAGGGAAATAACGATCAAGACATACAGTCTGAAGTGTGATTCTATCTGTGATCAACTGAATACACACTCACCGTCAAAAGAACAGCTGCACCCAGAAGGAGGTGTGGGAGTGTGGGTGTGTTGGGAAGGAAGATAAAGGTGACCAGGATCAATAACTGATGATAAATTTAGACTGATATGATCAATATTTATTGAGCTACACATACAGAAGTCTGTCTCTCAGTATGGCGTCGGGCCGCCGTGTTCGCTAACCCAACACGCCAGACGTCTCGGTAATGGAGCTGTAGAGTGGTTCCTGATGGAGTCCTGTGATAACCATCCCATGCAGCTTGAACATCCTCACACAGTTCCTGCAGATGGGTGCGGTAGGGGTGGAGGTGGGAGGGACACCAGGCCTTTCTGGACGTGTGACAGCAAACCGTTCATACCGTTGGTTGCTGACCACGGTGCCTCCACACAACGGATTCGTTGGGGTCGTTCTCCACCAAGACTAAGTCAAAGCGGGACTCGTTTCACTGAGAAGGATGACCCGCTGCCATTCTGAGTCACTCCCATGACAGTCCCTGGTACGACACCACTGCAGTCGTTTTTGGTGTGACGGTGACGTGTGGTTAAGGAACAGTCGTGGTAACAGTCTGGTGTGCATTGTACATAAGTCCCTGCGTGGTGCAGCCGTCTGCCGATGGTGCTGCACTAACAGGATGACTCATGGAGGACACCACTGCTCACTGGAGGTCTGTAATGGTGGTGTTGGGTCAGTCAGGTACAGAGATAAGACCCGTCCTTGACTATAATGACTGGGGCATTTTGGGCTGATATTCAGACTTCAGGTAAATCGGATTTGTTTCTCAGATTAGATCGTTGGAGATGACTGCCTGCCCTGCTCTTTGCAAGTGATCAGACTGAACCTGAGTGTCCAGACATCACTAATCTATCTGTTGGTGTGGTAACGAAACAGGTGTTGGTTACTACTTATCCTTACTGGTGATGTGGAATAGAATTTCAAACCAACTTCATATGTGGTTAAGATCCGATTTGCAAGAATCGGATTCCATGTAGTTTTCCGCTGTCCAGACGATCATTCTGGAGGCAATCTGGATATGCCAAACAAGATCCGATTTGCATGAATCAGATTTCATGTAGTTTTCCGCTGTCAAGACTGTCATTCAGGAGGCAATTTGGATATGCCAAACATGATCCGATTTGCAAGAATCGGATTCCATGTAGTTTTCCACTATCTAGACGATCCTTCTGGAGGCATTGTGGATATGCCAAACATGATCCGATTTACAAGAATCGGATTTCATGTAGTTGTCCACTATCTAGACTATAATTCTGGAGGCAATCTGGATATGCCAAACACGATCCGATTTGCAATAATTGGATTCTATGTAGTTTTCCGCTGTCTAGACGATCCTTCTGGAGGCATTGTGGATATACCAAACAGGATCCGATTTACAATAATTGGATTCCAAGTAGTTTTCCGCTGTCTAGGCCTCTTTCTGGAGGCATTGTGGATATGCCCAACAGGATCCGATTTGCAAGAATCGGATTCCATGTAGTTTTCCGCTGTCTAGACTATCATTCTGGAGGCATTCTGGATATGCCAAACACGATCCGATTTGCAAGGATCAGATTCCATGTGCTTTTCCGCTGTCTAGACTATCATTCTGGAGGCATTCTGGATATGCCAAACACGATCCGATTTGCAAGAATCGGATTCTATGTAGTTTTCCACTGTCTAGACTATCATTCTGGAGGCAATCTGAATATACCAAACAAGATCCGATTTGCAAGAATCAGATTCCATGTAGTTGTCTAGACTATCATTTGGGACACAATCTGAATATGTCCCGGCATTCCTAACAAACCCTTAGAGCAGGGAAACCACCAAGGTATGGAAGACGTGTAACCCTGGAACAGGCACCACGGAAAACTCTACTCCGCATAAGCTGGAATTTAGCGGCAGCCAGTTGAAGCTTCTTTGATTCGACCCTTGAAAGGGAATGTTTGTAGAGAGTCACAGATACAGGAAAAGATGCTGATCGACTGTCATTTACAGGGCCGGAGTGCTTACTTCGGGAACGCCGGATCAAAGAGAGAGCTGTAATTGCTTTGGTCACCTCTTCACCACGGAGAAACACTCCGCTCGCTTGTTCTGCGAGTCTCCTTCCAAAGGATCAGAGGTTCCCGCGCTGACCGCCATTGTTCCGGCTAGAGGATAAATAGTCGATTAGATGAGTCTGACCTGAACGCTTTGTCTTTCTCCAGCTCTCTCTCTCTCGCTCTCTCCCGCGTGGGGAAGACCTGCGGAGTCAAAGCACCGACCGGCGGCGCTGCTGAAACTTTTTCATTAGCAGCTTCTTCACTGGAGAAAGTTTGGCTGTTTCAAAGGGAGGCGGTAGAAACGAGGCACGGTGCGCTGGATGGCCTTTTCGGGAGTCTGGAGTTTCAGGAGCGCGCTGGATTTTTGGGCATGGGGTTATGTAGGGGTGTGTTCCTTACAGGATGTTACATTACATGTCCGTCAGGAAAACAGGAAGCTAGTCAATCAGTCAATCAGCCAGTGTCAGTGGATGTCTGTCATGGGGACACTGTAATGGTTGCCAGTAGAGTTGCCAACCGTCTCGTAAAATACGGAATCGTCCTTTATCCAACTAAATGTCGCATCTCGTATTGAACCAAAGTTTCCGTAATGTCCGATATACACATCTGTCCGATATACATGTCTGTCTGATATACATGTCTGTCTCCCCCACCCCCCACCCCAGTGAAAAGTATTCAAAAAATTCAAAAAGTATACAAGAAGGTTGGGTGTTTAGTTGTCCACTAGGGTAGGGACTGTTAGAATGTGTACCGGAGGGAGCTTTGATTCAAAAAAAAAACTGGGCATGGGTTTGTTGTTGCAGCTGGGAGGGATGTTGATTGTACCAGGTAGACCGGTTCTGGTTGTAACTAGGATGGGTTGTTGTTGCACACTGGAGGGATGTTTGATCTGTACCGGGAGCTGTTTTCTGGTTGTACTAGGGTGGGGTTGTTGCTGTACTGGGACGGAGCATGGTGAATTGTACCGGGAGGGTTCTGGTATGTACTAAGGGTGGGTGTTGTTGCACTAGGCGAGGAAATGTTGTTGTACCGGGAGCGAGTTCCTGGCATGTACAA
>JAMWET010003997.1:0-18389 GCA_024036415.1 Prochilodus magdalenae | reverse complement strand
TAGGGGAAGGAAGAAGGAGAGAAGGAAAGGAAGTATAGAAAAAATAATAGAAGGGGATAGATTTTATAAGAGAAAAGTATATAGAAAATAAGATAAAAGTTAATAATATTATTTTAATTATGAATATATTTTATTATAGATGATACATTTATGTTTTTGGAATAAGAAAAATTCATAAAGTATCGCCCAATGGGGCGCGCCCCCGTTAAACATGCTATACTACTCAATAGCTCTTCATTCCTGTTTATATATTACGTTTTCTAAGAAACCATATCGACAATGGTACTTTATGCGAAGGGCGAAACATTCTTTTCTTAATTTTCAATGACCGACCTTCCATTGAACCGGACCTCCTTAACCCCTGTTTTCTGATCCTTCAACTTCCTGTGTTTCAGATAGGTGATATGAATTCAGTTCTTGCAGGGTTTTTCTCCCAACATCATGCTAACCATCTCTTTCGCGCAGGTAAATCAAACTTCTTCCCTCGTATGTGCTTTCCAACTTTGCTATAAGCTGCGCACCGGTAGGACGCCTCCACAGCTTAGCATTAACGTTCCAGAGGCAGTTGCCATTCAGGTCTTTTTTCCTGCTTGGTGCTTTAAGCTTGTTTCTCAAAAAAGTTCCACAGGTTTATGAATTCATACTCGCTTTTTTAGTCATCCCAATTCGACGTAACTTGGTTGGCTCAACGCTTCATTCCGCCAAGACCCTCCCGAACACACAAAACGCAGAGTGGTAAGCGCGGCTCAGTTTTCTTGTTCCTGTGGCACGTAAAGCCTAGTGCTAGGTACTCACTGCTGTATTTTCTCCGTTTTCAGTTTATGCTTGGTTATCTCAAGGAACAGATACAGTTGGTATGGCTTCACTTGTAGATTGGTCCCAGCTTCAGGCGTCCTTTGGTTGTCAAAGACCCTGTTTTTTAACCATTGTATCCATGATGCGTACACAAGACAACAGCTTCACTCAGACTGAATTTAGCTAACTAACACTAGCTAGTCAATTCAACTAGCTAGCGCTGCGTTGTCATGTGACTGTACTAACGCCAAAAAAAAAAACCTCAGAACTAAACACGTTTTGGCAAATTAGAACTAACTAAATATGCTGAACTATCTGAAATATGCTGAAATATGCTGAACTAATCTATTTCTTGGAGAAAAATACTTAATAATAACAAAAAAAAAATAATAATAATAATAATTTTGGCCTACGGCCCCCTTGCACTACGTCTGCGGCCCACTGGGGGGCCGCGGCCCACAGGTTGAAAACCACTGCTATAGACTATCTATCAAATTAGGCTCTTCATTCTGTTTATATATTATCGTTGTCTAAAGAAAAACCAGTATCTATAAAATGGTAACTTTATAGGCGAGGGCAGAAACATTCTTTATCTTTAAGATTAGTCAATGGAACCAGACCTCCATTGAACCAGACCTCCATTAACCCCTGGTTATCTGTAATACCAGTCATACCCAAGTAATACTCATAATCCTCAGTGTTCCTGGTCCTGTAGTTTAAATCATTTTTGGTCAGGTATACACAGTAGCTAGCTCCCCCAAATCACCAGCTTGAAGACTAAGAGCTGTACTAAGTCTGAGAGTGAGTGATCTGTTTATGGAGGATTTCATACAGGGGTTTACATTCAGTACTGAAACACACAGAGCTGTACTGATGGAGATCTACCAGCAGAGGGCAGCTCTAATCTAGATCTGCTGGATTGAGGTGAGTTCTTCATTTGGGAGTTATTCTCCTGCACTCCTCTGATCTTCTACCAGATCCACTGATACATGTAGGAGGAGTCTCTACATGCTGGAACAGTAGAACCCAAATCTCTCCTCATTATCTGAACACTGGAACCACCATGATGTTCCTGTGCTCTCTCTCTCTCTTTATCATCATGATAGGTATGTGTTATTACCTACATTCATATCTATGTGGAATATATATTTAGTGTTTATATCTTGATATGTTCTGTGTGTGTGTGTGATGATGAGTCTGAGCTTTTATACAGTACATAATCATGTTTTATTCAGTATTAATGCAGCACTATTGTGGTTTGTGTATGTGTTCACAGAGAGCTGTGTCTCACAGTCCATATCTCCACTAGAGGAGAAAGTAGACGCTGTAGAAGGTCAGACAGTTACTCTCTCCTGCAGCTATGAGGGTGGTGCTGGTACAAACTATCTGCACTGGTATCGTCAGTATCCTGGATCCAGACCAGAGTTCCTGCTACTGAAACTTGAGAGAACACCTGCTGTAACACATGCAGTTCCTCGTTTCCCTCGACTGGATGTTAATAACAGCAACAACATAGTGAATCTAACCATCTCCTCTGCTGCAGTATCAGACTCTGTACTCTACTACTGTGCTCTGAGGCCCACCGTGACAGGAAACCCAGATACACTGTACAGAAACTGGTTCTATGACTGAGGTAGAGTCCTGCTACTCTCAGTAGGGGGCGCTGTTATTACACTCAGAGATCTCCTTCCTCCTGATGTCAGTTCACTTGCTCAGATCCTCCAGTGGAGAACACTGTACGTCTTCCTGTCTACAATAAACTCCAGTACTAAATATTCTGGGATGGTTTCCTGACATGATGATGTTGTACCGATATGAGACAAACATATTAGTGAGCTTTAATTCTGGAGGTAGAAGTTTTTTTCTGTTTGTGTTTTTCTGAATTCCAGTGTGTAAAGCTAAATCATGCTCCATATAGTGAGGAGATCTCCGACTCTGATTCACACTGGAATCAGAAAATGCAGCTACATGGAAACAACACAGAGAAAATGGCTCTGGGCCAATCAGAGGAGCTCCAGTGTTTGGGAGTCAGGAGATCCCCGTTCACAGCTCACAGTGGAACTTACATTCCTGCAGCTTACAGGGTTTAAACATGAGGAGTGTCCCAGTCCCTGTCCAATCTGCTCCTCAGTGCTAGTTCTCCTTCTGGATGGAGGTATTTGGGGTGGTATTCCGATCTCCCCACTCCCACAGCCTTATCCTGGGATATCATGTCCATATCACGTCACTGGGGCATCACAGAACCAGGGCGTGTTTATATAATCACACATACAGTTCAAGACATGATACATTCATATGTCATGACATCATCACACAAACAGCATATGACCTCTGACCCAGGATGTTCTGAGTGTCCGGTAAGACTCTGATTTCTGTGTTGAGGTTATGAAGTGTGATGTGGGTTCCCCACTGAAGGCCGTGCGTGTGCAGCACCTGCTCGGTCTTCACCTCCAGCAGGTGGAGAGAGGTCCCACACTCTGGGGAAGCCTGTCCAGGACCTTGTGTACTGGCTGGTTGGTAGTGCTGTGTTTGGAAAAGCACACTGTGGACTGTAAACTGACCACTGTATACAGAGACCTACAGTCTCCAGTGTACCACACAACCTGTGTGCAGTACTACAGAGCGGGGGGATAGGACCGGGTTCTCCACCCGTCTCCAATCCCAGTTATAGACTGTCCAGGTCTCAGCTGTGGTCTATGTGGTGAATGTGTGTGGTGTCTCCTCCGGGTCCTGCCCCATTTCCTCTGAGTGAGTCTGGTAGAGGGTAATATGAGCTGGTCTGACTGAATCATGAACAGAGGAACAGGCCGAGTAAGAAACCTCCTCCAGACCAGCAGAGAGCTGGGGAGGCTTCAGTGCAGGAGGAGAAATTCAGGCCAGCAGATAGCAGCAGAGTCCTACAGGAGGGAGTTTCCTGATTGTAGAGCTGATGATGATGCTCACAAAATGCTGCAGTGAGTTTACACATAGCTAATCTGTGATGACAGAATAAATACACTGCATGATCCATTTAGAACAGAAGATTTAGAATGGAGTGACATCACAGTGTGTTACTGTTCATCTTCTTTCTAGAAATATGAAAACTGCATGCCTGTAACCTGATATTTCTTTTACATACTCAAAGTTACTTTACCGTTACAGATAATTAACAGTGAATTACATTTCTCATGCTGCAGATTATATAAGGACATAACATTCATATGAGAAATCACATTTACAGAACCTGCTCACCTCAATATTTTCAGTTTACAACTGTATACAAACTCATCAGTGCAGCAGAAAGCAATTCCACTCCTGAGTCCTGCAGGTCATTGTTACTGAGGTCCAGATATTTCAAGAAGGAGTTTACTGATTGTAGAGCTGGTAATAGTTTCTCACATGAGAGTGTAGTGATAATACAGTCCATTAGTTTGTAAAGACAAAGTAAAGAGTTGATGGTACTTTTAAATCAAGACAAATAGACACTTGGTAAACTCCATAATAGACTGTAATAATGTAACTGGGTGTGGATCTGATATGTGTGGTTATTAGGATGGCTACACCTCTTTGTTTAGAACTGTACTGGGCTGAGAATGTAGGACTAAACTGGGCTGACTGTAGTTTATGGTAGTCTGATTCTGGTAGGTGGGTTTCCTGTAGGAGGCATATATCAGCATTAAGTCAGGAGTTTCCTGTTTTAGTGTCTCATAACTGAACTCACTTCAGAGAGATCCACACTAACACACAGATCAGCATTAAAGCACTGAGAGCTCCAACACACTACTGATTCCATCTGATCATATTCACAATGAAGAGGAACCTCCTCACCATCCTCATCATCACCTCAGGTACTCACTGTAACATCTGACTAAAACTTTGAATAATGATACTTTATTACAATGTAATAATTGTTTCTGTTCTGTTCTTCCTGGTGTGTTCCAGGTGTTCTTCCTCACTGTCTGTGCTGATCAGATTGGACCAGATCAGGAGACTGATGTTCTTAAAACAGAAGGAGATCCTCTCACACTCAGATGCATTTATGAGACCAGTAGTCAGAATATTTGGCTCTACTGGCACAGACAGTATCCTAACAGAGCTCCACAGTATTTACTGTATAGAGGAGCTCGATCACAGAGTGGTAAAGATGACACTGCAGATGATAGATTTGAGTCCACTGCATCAACATCATCCACTGATCTCACTGTAGAAGCCCTAATGCTGGCAGATACAGCTCTCTACTACTGTGCTCTTTGGAACACAGTGATACAAAGTCTCTGGGATGCTTTACAGAAACTCATCAACCTTCTGTTTGCTTTGAACACAAGGAGCTCAAAGTCCCATACAAACCACAATGTATGATCTGATGTTCCTCTCTCTCTCTGAGGTGACTGTTTGAGGTAATTCAGGAGAAATAACAAAGTGAGTGCAGATGTTGCAGACAGATGTTTCACCACAGACCACTGCTGGTGTCCTCATTTAGCCTTGTGTTCTCTGCCATCTCTACAGCTCAGGGACAGGGCCATGCTGAACTGGAGTTTAAAGAGAGAATCTGCAGCCAGCAGATGGTGGCAGCAGCAGATGGGGGCAGCAGTGGCGTCATTCTGAGGGAACTACAGCACAGAACTCCAACCCCCAGAATGTCCCAGGCTGATCAACCAACAAGCTACACCTGAAGCGCCGGCCTTATAATCCCACACCGAACAGCTGTCAGTGCTACACCCTTGTACAGGGTTAGTATTGTGGTATGGTAGTGGTATGGCATTGGGAAAAAAAAGAAAAAAAAACATAAAAGAAAACAAGAAATAAAAAAAGACACAGAAACCAGACCCATGCTGCGAAGCGAGAGGTCAGCTGAGCACATAAAGTACTGAGCAAGAGGAAACTAAAAAGGCCAAACGGCGTTGAGGCTCGGAAAAAGAAAAGATCCCCTTTCTGTAAACCCTTCCTGGTTATTTTGGTTCGTTTTAGAAATGCTCAGTATCGTTTGTTTGAGCTTCCCGCCCTTTTTTTTTCCTCTCCATCACTAAACCCCTTCTGACCCCTTCAGCAATCGCTACAGTGGTCAGGGGTTCGATCTTCACCTCTACCCAGTTTTCACAAACACCTTTCCCGAAGCCGCTCACTACCCGTACACATGGATTCACGTGCATCCACATCCAGGAAACCCGTTCACTTGTAGTTAAACCTTTATACTGCCCCCTCACCTCTTCACACCTTACTGCACATGCTAGTTGAGGAGTTTGACTGAGTAAATGATGTCAGCAGTGTTTAAAGAAGAAGTAACCGCCGTGTTGATGAAAGTCTTTTAGAAGGAATTTGACGGTATGTCTGGATTTCTGTATTGATCACTAATAAAATGTGATCTGATTGTTTATCACAAATACACTGAATCACAAACACACTGTAACTACACTAATACCACACATAGCTGTAGTGTTCAGGTCTGTTACTGAGCACACTGAGGAACATCCACAGTACAGGCTAGAACCAGTAAGAGATCCTCTGTGTTAATGACTCTTCAGGAGCTAACTGGTAAAAGATATTTGGGTTTAGGAGCTTAGGTTGGAGGTGTGAGGTTCACGAGGTGCTCCACCCATTACATACAGGCTCCACCCAATGCCTACGACTCCCTGACCCAACACCTGTTCTCTTTAGGAAAGGTCAGTGTGGATCATTAACACCTTCCACCTTGCGTCTTGCAGTGTTGTGCTTCACACATGATAGAGAACCCAGAGAAGCAGAGAAATACGTGGAGAGAGACAAAGAGAGAGCTGGTGAAGCCTCTGGAGCATGGGGCAAGAGATACAGCATCCTCACACACTGAACTGTAATTGGAGTCATGTGGGGAAGACCTTTAGGATGGCAGCATCTTAGTCAAGCTCCTGATCCCCACCGAAAATTATTCCCATTTAAGTATTATTAGCCTTTCGCAAATTCGTTTTTTGTAAGTAATAAGTTTACATAACGTAATAGATTTCTAATTTCGATTATGGAACAAGCAATACGGAGTGTGCAAACTCGTCTAAAAACTACAGGTTCTACAGAAGCTAACCGTGCTAACTCGGAAACACGCCAAGGCAACAGTGTTGAGGACCTTTTTGCAGAAATTACCAAGATTAGTTCTACCCTGAATGGAGTGGCAAGCGATGTGCTGATAATTAAATCAGACTCAGCAGAATTAAAGAACACAGTGTATCTTCTTTAAAGATATGACTAAAGAGCGTGCAGACCAACGGAAATGGTTTGCACAACGGATAATGAAGACATTATGGGAAAATCAGGTGAAACACACACTAGCACACCCGGCTAATTTGAGATTCACATTGAAGGGGAACAGACTGATCTTTGCGGATCCCAAGAAGGCAGAGGATTTTATCCGAGAAAATATTTAAGGCACGGGAAACTAATGCCTGACTGAAAGACTAATGTACAGGAGAGAGCGGTTTTGTTATGGAAGTTGCGGTGGGGATCTTGACTCCGAGGGGCTGCCAACACTGGATGGCTGCTTGAAAAGCGCGGACGGCCGTTTATGGGATCCACGCGTTTATGGGATCCACGTGGCCGTTTATTGGAACCGAAATCAACCATTGAGGTTTTCATACACTGTTATGTTGGTTTTGTTAACAGTGTTTTTTGAGTTGTCTTTGTTTTTATTTGATGTTCTAAAATGTTCCGTCTTAAGACGGTTTGATCTTAGTTTCTACATACATTTTGGCAGGTTTGTGGCATTGACAGGCAACGTTAAATTGGGCAAAAGCTAGAAGTAGAGGTGAGCAAAGGTACATCAGTAAGTAATAATGAATAGTGGATTTGTCAACATAATAACATGGAATATTAATGGGTGTGGTACACCTGCCAAATGGAAGAAGGTCCTTACATATCTTAAATCTAAAAAATCAGATATTGCATTTATTCAGGAAAAGGAAGAGGAAGCTTTAAAAATGAAACGTGATTGGGTTGGGCAGATTTTTCGTAATTCAATATCCAGTAAGAGCTGTGAAGTGATAATACTTGTTAACAAAAATCTTAATTTTAGAATGTTGAAACAATTCAAAGATGCTAGAGGACGGATTATATGCGTAGAGGCACTTATTAATGGAGTCAAAGTTGTGCTTTGCAATGTATATGCCCCAAATAAGGAAGACTCTTCTTCCAGTTTTCTTCCATGAGGTTCATAAAATGGTGGAAAATTTGGGTGGTCAAATTATTTTAGGGGGTGATCTTAATCAGACAATAGACAGTCACATAGATGGTAGTAAAGGTAGGACAGGCTTAAGTTCTAAGGACGGATTGGCAAATAAAATTCTAATAGAAGATATGGGTCTAATAGACATTTGGAGACTTAAACACCCGACGGAAAGGGACTACACCTTTTACTCCCACTATCATAGAACCTACTCACGGATAGGTTTATTTCTGATCTCAGGATCAGTTGTTGACTGGGTAATAGATTGCAACATTGTAGTGATAGCGATAACAGATCATGCACTGGTGGAATAACATATAGATATGCAGGTGGACAAATGCAAGTTTGGAAGATGGAGATTAAATACAAGTTTCTTACAGGACAAACAATTTACTGAGAGCTTGGGCAAAGATATCACATCATTTTTAGAGTTTAATAGGGATACAACAGAAAGAATAGCTATGGTCTGGGATGCACTTAAAGCATACATTAGAGGTAAGTGTATAGCTTACAGCGCATGGAAAAAAAAGAAAAACACAGAGAAAGTACAGTTATTGGAAAAGAAAATAACAAGGTTTGAGAAACATTTAATAGGTAGATATGATGAGGTAGAATTTAGGGAAATGTGTCAACTGAAATCTGAATTACATGATATATACAGTAAAAAAACAGAATACTCTCTGGTTAGGCCCAAAACTAACTATTATGAAAATGGTGAAAAGACTGATAAATTACTAGCGAGACAGCTAAAACCGCAGAAAGCAAATAATATTATCTCATCTATTAGAGAAGATGACAAAATACTTACATCCGTCCAAGAAATTAACACAGTTTTTAAAAACTACTATCAAGACTTATATACTTCAAAGGGCTTGAGTAACCTTGATGAATTTAATTCTTTTTTCAACAAGTTAAAACTACCAAAACTTTCTCTAGAAGGAAAAGATAGTTTTGATGTTCCTATAACAGAAGCAGAAGTAAGATTAGCTATTATGTGTATGAAAACTATGAAGTCGCCAGGTCTAGATGGTTTCCCAGCAGAATATTACAAGAAATATGTAGATATACTGAGCCCAATCCTCACAGAGGTTTTTCAAGAAGCTTTTATATATGGTTCTCTCCCAGATAGTTTCAATGAAGCCGTACCAGTACCAGTGATGGTCATACCTAGGGACACAGAGGTCCTCTTGAGTTCTGGAACTACACCACCACATGGATTCCCTCAACACTAAACACTCACTGACTCCTCAACGTGCAGTCAGCTTTACTGACCATAGAGGTCCGGGCCTATATAATAATAAGATAATAAGATCTTTATAAATGAATAATTAACCATATAACACATCATCACCACCCAGAACACATCAGTCAAAGAGGAGGAGCTCTTAGACTCCACTGAACACGCTTCCTTCCTCAGGTTCTTTATAATGCAGTGCTGGGACTGAACACTGATCAGCTACCATGCTGCCGTTAGCCTATTTAACGTTTACAGCACTTGTAGGTACCTATGAGTCTTAAACACACATACTGTATTTACTACAGTCATAGACCTTTAGAACACCACAGTGTCCACCTGAAGTCTGTATGATCTGGTACAGGGGTTTAGATTTAGAGCCCTGCTGGGGTTAAGATGTTCTTCTCTCTTTTCTATCAGGTGGAGTTTATTCAGTCTCTCCACTGGACACTGAGAAGCAGGTTTCAGTGGGGGACAGTGTTACCCTCTCCTGCAGATACAGCACCAGTGATGTGTACAGGATTCACTGGTATCACCAATATCCCCCGTTTAACCTGGACCTGATCCTGAGCGTATATGAATCAGGGGGTTTAAATGGTTCTCCACCTCCCGGGTTCTCTGCTAAGGTTCAGAATAAACGAGTGGATCTGGAGATCTCCTCTGCTGCAGTATCAGACTCTGTACTCTACTACTGTACTCTGGAGCCCACAGTGACTATAAACCCAGCTACGCTGTACAGAACCTGACTGTGTGAAGAGGTTCTGTGGTTCTTTGTGGGGTTCCTGTCAGGTGTTTCTCTCTTTCTCAGCCAAATATGAAAAATGTGGTTGATAAATTTGCGTTCATGAGTTCAGACCACATCACCAGCTTACTGCTGAGCTAACAGGAGAGAGAACGTAGAACGTTCCTTTGATTGTCTATCAATCTGCTACATGGACCTGTCTGGTCAGTTCTGTTTCTGTAACTGCAGACATTAAAGCTTCTGGTCCAGTTTAAACCCTGAGCTGCTGGCTGTGAGTCCGCTCTCCAGGGTCCATTAAAAGAGGAAGTTATTGTTTAAACTGTAGCTGGACTCGCTCCAGACCAGACTGTTCATCTGGTGAGACTGAGACAGTCCGAGTACAGGTACTCCAGTACGACAGCCATAGGAAGATCACAACACATCACTAAGAATGATCACTGCAGTGGGACAGTATTATTGGACTTGGAGAGTTGATGGATTTAGGACCAGGGGGACATTTCCCATTACAGAGGACTCCAGCAGGACACACCCATCTCCTAATGAGGGACACTATACCCTTAACCCTGTAGAGTGCTAATAACAGCAGGAGTAATAACCCCTCTCTCAGTATCTGAATGGAAGCTGATTATTAACGTCCTTTCTGAGCTGTTAGCTGAACATTTAGTTAAGCTCCAACAATAAACACATCTGAACTGATCCTGTGTAATGACCTCTTCAGGCACTTCCAGCCTTATTTCTTAATATAAACTTCATCAGCATTATTTAACAGAACAAGATCAATTATCTGATCATCCTCCAGATCATCTGATCATCTCTGATAATGAGAAATATTAGATAAATTAACTACATCATAGATCTGTTCATTAGGCTCCACCTCCAACACAATGTGTCCTAATGAACCTGATCATATGTAGCTGAACAGTTCCCCCTTATTAACACACAGAGCTGTACTGATGGAGGTCTACCAGCAGAGGGCAGCTCTAATCTAGATCGGCTGGATTGAGGTGAGTTCTTCATTTGGGAGTTATTCTCCTGCACTCCTCTGATCTTCTACCAGATCCACTGATACATGTAGGAGGGGTCTCTACATGCTGGAACAGTAGAACCCAAATCTCTCCTCATTATCTGAACTCTGGACCCACCATGATGTTCCTGTGCTCTCTCTCTCTCTTTATCATCATGATAGGTATGTGTTATTACCTACATTCATATCTATGTGGAATATATATTTAGTGTTTATATCTTGATATGTTCTGTGTGTGTGTGATGATGAGTCTGAGCTTTTATACAGTACATAATCATGTTTTATTCAGTATTAATGCAGCACTATTGTGGTTTGTGTATATATTCACAGAGAGCTGTGTCTCACAGTCCATATCTCCACTGGAGGAGAAAGTAGATGCTGTAGAAGGTCAGACAGTTACTCTCTCCTGCAAGTATGATGGTGGTGGTGCTACCTCAGTCTATCTGCATTGGTACCGTCAGTATCCTGGATCCAGACCAGAGTTCTTACTGCTGAAATATCAGGGCTCAGCTTCTGTAACACATGCAGATCCTCCTTTCCCTCGACTGAACGCTAAAGACAATGGAAGTGTAGTGAATCTAACCATCTCCTCTGCTGCAGTATCAGACTCTGTACTCTACTACTGTGCTCTGGCGCCCACAGTGACAGGAAACCCAGATACACTGTACAGAAACTGGTTCTGTGACTGAGGTAGAGTCCTGCTTTTCTCAGTGGGGGGCGCTGTTATTACACTCAGAGATCTTCTCCTTCCTCCTGATGTCAGTTCCCTTGTATAGATCCTCCAGTGGAGAACACTGTACTAACACTCCTGTACCTGAGTGACAGCAGGAGGAGACGTGTTGTACTGGTGGGGTCCATTTCCTGCTATGAGCTGTAAAGGGTTTAACTGGGTTTGTTTTTAGATCAGTTTTATTTGAACTATTACATTAACAGAAGAATAATATCACTGATTAATGTCTTCCACAAAACCAAGAAAGCTGCTCAACCTTTAACACACGTCAGGCGTCTCTAACAAAACACTGGACCACCTGAACACAGTAATGTAGTCCTGACTGACAGGATCTGCTGAGTAACTGCTTGAACATATTAAGATCTGAAAGCTGTTAGTGAGTGAGATTTGGATCTGATCATCTCAAACAGTGACTCTTTTATTTCAGGGTTTTGCCTCTCTTGAATCTATGAATGTGTACTAGTTATAATGTATAAATATAAATTCTGATTGAGAGTGGGTGGAGCCTAAAGAGATGAAATTTGGTTGATTATTAAACAGAATAATTCATATACACATACATTTTTGTAAATATTGACATGTGTAAACATTTTTGGGGCGTTAAACTTGGTATTTCTTTCACTTGGGACACAGTTTGTTGCTCTTCCACCTGGAGTTCACCCATGTTTACTCCCTAAGGGGCTATCAAAATGAGATTCATTTAAAAATGAAATATATCTGTAAATATCTGTACTACTGCTTAATCTCAGTGCTGGCCTTGATACCACTGATGTAACAGGGCATGCAGCGCCATCTGCCACCAGCAGGGGCAATGCAGGCCAAGAGCTCCCAGGGCAGTGGGATCAGATGCACCTGCCAGGTGCTCTATTTAAGACGTCGCCAAACAGCATGCTTTGTCGAACCATTCAGAGGGGTGCACCGTATGCTAAAGATCTAAGAACAGGTCAGAGGAAAGGAATCAATCAATCAATCAATCAATCAAAAAAACCAAAGCATAGTTGAGTGGAGTTTGAAAGAAATGGGAAAAGGGGCCACCGGCTTTAAATAAGAAAAGAGGAAAAAAATAACGGACTAGGTTAAAAGGAAAAGGGAAACAGACACGAAGAGAGGAAGTAAGGAAAGAGAATTAATTTCTGCGCTGGTCTGGAAAAATAAATCCAGCTCTGAAAAATAAAATTTCAAGCTGTGAAAGAGAAATAAGTACTGCTGTATGAAGACCCTTCTTTGTTTGAGCCATGTCTACCTGGTCTCTCTTTTGTTTGCCATTTTCCCACCTTTACTTTCCATCCTTTGTTGTAAGGGTGTAATTCCGTTTGTTACCTGTGTTCCTGGGTGGCGCAGTTTCTCACACTACAGCTCAGGGGTTCGATCTCCACCTTGTCCAAGCATGATCTCCACCATTCTCTCTCTGCTCAATTCTAGGAGAGAGAGCTTCACCCTTTACAATAATTCTAAACCCATAAATCCCCCACTACTACAGTAAAGGACCGGCCCCGTGTCCCTGCACCTGGGTCCTCCCCACACTGCCACAACTGCCCTTACAGCTCTCATGAACAGTCTTCAGAACTGGGCTGGATTCTCAGGAACTTTCCCAAAGCTCATACCAGCAAAAACGAAACAGTTTTGGAGTCCTGCTTCTCTCAGTAAGGGGTCTCTAAAGTCACGATGTCTAGCGGCTCAGGTGGGGATCTTTATATTAAATATTATAGGAGTAATACCCCCCACCACCCGCAGCCCACCATGGACACACAGAGATGTAATGATGGAGGACAGAGGGCAGCTTCAATCTACATCTGCTGGATGGAGGGGAGTTCTTCATTTGGGAGTGATAAATGGAGATAGAGAGATGGTGGAGGATGGCTGTGTATTCTGACTGAGTGTAGGAGGTGCATTATGGGTGGAGCTGTGTACCTCAGCACAGATCTACACTAATCCCATTCAGCTCTGACTCTGTTCTCAGTCACTTCACATCTCTGTCAACATGCTGCTCTCTATCCTTTCTCTCCTAACACTGCTTTTAGGTAGCACCACTTTAATCCCACTCCTTTATTTAATACCTGTAGAGAAACTATGAGAAATATGTAAAATCATTATTTTAAATGTTGTGTGAGAGATTTCAGTGTTTTATTATCTTCAATAATGTTTCCAGGAGAAACATCAGCTCAGACCATTGATCCACTTGTAGGAGAAGTGCAGCTTCCAGAGGGGGATGATCTCACTCTCTCCTGCAACTACAGCAGCACCAGCACCAACGACCCTCTCCAGTGGTATCGTCAGTCTCCTGGATCCAGTCCAGAGTTTCTCCTGTTCATTTACCCACGCGGCGGTATGAGCCAGCCTCTTCCTCCTCGTATGTCTGCTGAAGTTAAAGATAATAAGTGTAGTGGATCTGAAGATCTCCTCTGCTGCAGTATCAGACTCTGTACTCTACTACTGTGCTCTGAGGCCCACAGTGACAGGAAACCCAGATACACTGTACATAAACTGGTTCTATGACTGAGGTAGAGTCCTGCTTCTCTCAGTAGGGGGCACTGTTATTACACTCAGAGATATTCTCCTTCCTCCTGATGTCAGTTCACTTCTACAGATCCTCCAGACCAGCATTAGAGCACTGAGAGCTCCAACACACTACTGATTCCATCTGATCATATTCACAATGAAGAGGAACCTTCTCACCATCCTCATCATCACCTCAGGTACTCACTGTAACATCTGATCAACAATATCTGGATAATGAGACTTTATAAACACTGATCTATATTCTCTGGTTCTTCCAGGTGTGTTTGGTGCTGGTGTGATTGGAGCAGATGATGTTTATAGTACAGAGGGAGAATCTGTTACACTGAGATGTCCTCTTAGACAGAGTGGAACACCTCGCTGGTACAAACAGTATCCTAACAGAGCCCTTCAGTATGTAGGGAATAGAGCTGATCTCACTGTTAGCAACCCAACACTGGCAGATACAGCTGTCTACTACTGTGCTCGATTCACCCAGCGATACAAAGTCTCTGAGATGCTTTACAGAAACTCACACACCTTCTGTTTGCTTTGAACACAAGGAGATCAAAGTCCCATCCAAACCACAATGTATGATCTGATGTTCCTCTCTCTCTGAAATGACTGAGGTTACATTTCTGAGGGTAAATACAGTAAACAGTGAGTACAGGTGTGTCAGACACAGGATACAGTCTCAGCTGCAGTACCCGTCGTCCTCACAGCCACAGGAATTAAAACACTCCAACAGGAACATTCCAGGTTTCTGAGGAAGATCCGGTTAAAGTTCCGACCACATTATTCCAGGACATGCAGCTCAATGTCCAGCAGGCTGGACCAGCTCTGTTTATATCCAGGATCATTAAATGTGTTCTGTCTCTCTCTGACTCCACCAGACCAGATTAAATGATGGGCTCAGAAGGCTGTGACATCATCCTGTTCCAGTGTGACATCACAGTGTAGATGTTCTCCATGGTGTGTGCTGCTGTAGTTCTGTGTAGAACTGTTGTTGTGTGAAGTCTACACTAGACTGATGGTGGTGATGGAGTGATGGTGAGTGATCTAGCTGATTACTGGTGATCCTGCAGGAGTCGAACTGATCTGGGTTCAGTTTTAATAAGACATTTTATATCCGTATAAAGCAGCCTGATTAAAATCAGAAGCAGGTGCTGCATGTTTCTATAACAGGTTCTACAAACCAGTGCAGCACTGTGTGGGGGAGGAGCTCAGTCAGGAGGAGGAGCTGATCAGTTCAGAATAGAGATAAAACTGCATGCTGAGGAACTGGACGTCACTGTGTCTCTTCTTCCACTGAGTTCTGTACTGCAGCACCATCATCTTCACTGTCCTGCTGCTCTCAGCTCCTACAGGTCCCACGTTCAGTAGTTCTAGATAAAAGACTGAACTAGAACCAACACAGTAACCATCCAGCATTAGAACATTTTTACTGATATTCAGGAATAAGATTTACATGATTACACATGATCTACTACAATGTGGGTTAAACTACCCATCCTTCATATTCTACAGGTCTCAGAGCTGAAGGTCTCATCTCTCCAACTCTGCAGGTCTCAGAGCTGAAGATCTCATCACTCCAACTCTGCAGGTCTCAGAGCTGAAGGTCTCATTGCTCCAACTCTGCAGGTTCCAGAGCTGAAAATCTCATCGCTCCAACTCTGCAGGTCTCAGAGCTGAAGCTCATCGCTCCAACTCTGCAGGTCTCAGAGCTGAAAATCTCATCACTCCAATTCTGCAGGTTCCAGAGTTAAAGAATCTACATGTCTCCAAACAAGAGACGCGGTTTTTACTTGGGAAGGTTTAAAATGTTACACTGGCTGAAAGCTAACCCAGATGGAACTGCCTGATATAGAGTCTTACCTGTTACCGACAGTTCTCTCAGCGTTCTCACTCCAATGTTCCTCACACTGGACTATAGATATGGGTTCCTGGGTGAGTGAGAGAATCCACCGCAGTATAGTTTCTCCTGGCACCTGAGCAGAAGGACACAGCACTGTCTCTCCACTGGAGATGGTTGTTTAGCCTGCTCACCATGCACGCACAAAACGAGCCCCACTTCACCCCACCCTCTCTCTTTAGGAAAACTAACAGTTAAGAGCTGCAGCTTCATTTCTACAGACCTTTTCTATTGTCCTCCATCTACCTCCATTCAGGGTTATAACAGCCCCATCGACCAGAAAGGAGGGAGTCTTCTCTCTAAGTTTGATGTTTATGATATGAAAGAGCTGGAAAATCAGGAACATATCAGCTACAGATCAGCAAAGATATTAACTGGACTGGACCAAACCATGTTTCTACAGCGTCAGATATCCTGTTGGTGTATTCATGATTCAATCACTCGAAATACACTTAGTTTCTATTGGTGATCATGACAATAAATAATCATTTATGTTTCATAACTTTAACCAGAAATTTAATGCATGTTCTGTAACTACAGTATGTCCAGCAGGTGTAAGCCGTTGTACTAACAGTCAGGTTTGGGAGCCCTGTCTGCTCAAGGTGCTGTACGATGCTATGAATAGTACCTGTTACTGGATGGGGGACCACCATGACCCCCACGGTGTCGACCTCCACTAGGCCCTGTCAGTATCTACCACTGGCCTTGTACTGGTCAGTACAATGTTCTCTCTAATTGACTGGGCTTATGATGAAAGTGATCCAGATGTTAGTTGTTACTGCACAAGTGTTTTTTTTTTTTTTTTTTTTTTTTTTTTTTTTTTTTTTTTTTTTTTTTTTTTTTTTTCTTTTTTTTTTTTTTTTTTTGGTGTCCTGGTGTCCGTATTAAAGCTCGCTCCGCGTGGCATAGATTGGAGGGTTATCATCATTTTACTGACCACAGAGCTCCAACAAAGTGTGTCCTGCTTCTCCTTCATGTAGCAGCACAGATGGAGCCGTCTACACTAGAAATTGAGGATGGAGAACAACACGGGCTTTGGAACACCAGGATGTAGATCATAAAAACATGAAGAAGTAAATTAATGATCTGTATTCAGTCTACACAGTGAACAGATCACCAACACAGCTCTGATAAACAGCGTGTTCAGTCTTCTCTCAGTCTGAGTTCAGTCTCTTACAGGCTCCAGTCTTCAGTGGGGTTACTGGCTCCATCACACTGCTGTGTTACTGAGTGTGTAGAGGATCCATTACAGGACTTACAGTGTGTTTATGGGGGATTTAATATCCTTATTAAAGATCAGGATCAGAGGGTGGAGTAGAGTCTGTACAGCAGAGTAAGAGTGTAGGATCAGTTCTTCAGTCAGGGGGAGGAGCCTCAGTCAGGGGGAGGAGCTGAGGGAGTGTAGACAGTAGAGGTGATCAGCACACTGCCATGCTGACATGCTGAGGAGCTCAAACACAGTGTGTGTTCTCCTCCCTGTCAGTGCTGCACCACCATGATCATCTCCACTGTCCTGCTGCTCTCAGCTCTTACAGGTGAACATCTCACACCTTCTGAACAGCAGACAGAATAAAGTTCTGGAGGGTTCTTAATGGTGTTCAGTAGTCAGATTGGAATAGTTCTGGGTTTGGTTGGTTCATCATTAACACAGTTTCTTTAAACTATTGTAGGTCTCAGAGCTGAAGATCTCATCACTCCAAACAGAGACGCTGTTTTTACTGGTGAAGGTCAAACTGTTACACTGTCCTGTAACTACAGTGGAACTGCTGACAGTCTTCACTGGTACCGACAGTACTCAGGTTCTCCTCCACAGTTCCTCATACTGGACTATAGTGGAACCATTACTGAAGCTCAACCTCCAGTTCCTGGAATATTAATCAGTCATGTAGAAAAACAGAAGACAGTGGATCTGAAGATCTCATCTGCTGCAGTATCAGACTCTGCACTCTACTACTGTGCTCTGGAGCCCACAGTGACAGGAAACCCAGATACACTGTACAGAAACTGGTTCTATGTCTGAGGTAGAGCAGTGCTGCTGTCAGGAGGGGGCGCTGTTTACCTGTCTACATTTAGACCTACAGCTACTTCAACCTCCATCTTATAATATCAGAGTTATTAGGAACAAACATGATCATCCTGGATACGATAAGCTGGTGCTGCTGTTCTAAACCTGCCTGAGTCTAATCAGTGGGTACATACAAGAACCCTCCTAGAACCATATCCTGACATCATAATGTTGTTGTTAATGGTGATCTGTCTTATAATAAACCTTCAGGATCTGTAATAGTGGA
>JAMWET010003996.1:60000-67902 GCA_024036415.1 Prochilodus magdalenae | reverse complement strand
TCAGCCCTCCACAAAGAAGCTGATTCTAAATTTATGCCGACTCATCTCTTTCACCCACACATATTTATGCATCCACAGCTCACACTTATTTATAACCACCATAAACACGCGCCCTATTCCAGAACACGGACACACTGTACTACAATGTAAACAAACTCCGCTGTGCAAGATCACAGTAGGCCAAAGCCCAGTCCACACTGCTGCCTCTATCCAGCAGGCAATTATTTCAGAACGATAATAAACCAACTCAGATGCTCGTCTGCCCCAAATCCAGCTGGCTAACATGGAGAAAAGAGCATGTCCTCCTAAATACAGCTGCAGGATATATCAGTCACTGATAGTTATCATAATATTTATCAAGCCAAAGTAATAGCTGCACCCAGAAGGAGGTGTGGGAGTGCAGTGCTGTTGGGAAGGAAGATAAAGGTGACCAGGATCAATAACTGATGATACATTTAGACTGATATGGGGAATATTTATTGAGCTACACATACAGAAGTCTGTCTCTCAGGATGGTGTTGGACCACCATGTTTGCTAACCCAACATGCCAGATGTCTCGGCATGGAGCTGTAGAGGCTCCTATGGTGTCCTGTGATAATCTATCCCATGCAGCTTCAACATCATCACACAGTTCCTGCAGATGGTGCAGTAGGGGTGGAGGTGGAGTGACACCAGGCCTTCTGGACGTGTGACACATGACAACAAACCACTCATCTTGGCGCTGACGGATTCGTTGGGCGTCTCCACCAAGACTAAAGCAGGACCTGAAGATGACCCGCTGCCATTCTGAGTCACTCCATGACAGTCTGGCACGACACCGTTTCAGTCTTCGGTGACGGTGACATGGTGTTAAGGTCAGTCGTCGTAACGGTCTGTGTGCATGCAGTCCTGCGACGTGCAGCCGTCTGCCAGTGGTGCTGGCACTTACAGGGTGACTCATGGAGGACATCACTGCTTCACCATCGAAGCTGTTGGGTCAGTCAGGTACAGCGATAAGCCCTGTCCTTGTGTCCGTATGTCCACCCACCAGGTTTTATCCCTGTGGGTTGATTCGTTCTGGGTGCAGCTACTCTTTGCTGATGAGTATGAATGTGTCACATGCAGTGACAGCCGAAAGCTCAGACCAGAGGAAGCTGAATGCAAACCTACATCCAAACGGCCGAGTGCTTCAATCCTGTACACCTAAAGACACGGTTTAGATCTCTGAGTACTGTGATGTCTACACGCTTTCATCCTTACTAAAGCCCACTTTGTGCACACCGAGTAAAGGAAGCAGGGAGACGAGAGCTCCACTGCAGGAAAATCCGCCGAAAGGAAGCAAGACAACACCAGCACCAAAGAGAACGCACGGTGTACAGAGGTCTGAGCATCATTCCTTTCACTTCTCCTCCTCAGCAGTCATTACCCAACCCTTTCTCACTGGCTGCTCTTCAAGGAAAGAGGAATCCGAGAGCGTGTTAGTGCAAAGGGCGCGTTAGGACTCCTGTTTCTTTAGTGTGCCCGCAGTGCTGTAAAGGCAGTGGAACCGTTGAGAGTTTTCGTCCACCTTTATGAGGCAGACATGATTCCCTGACATTTCCCTGCATCATTCCGGAGCATTCCAGCGTTACCTAAAGCAATCACCGTTTCATCAGTCACATGAAGGGCTGACACCAGCAGGGATATAAAACTAATAGGCATATGTACAACCTCATACATACTCCCATGTGGGAGACTGGGGTTCGATTCCCGTTCTGGGTGACTATGCTGTGCTACACCAATAAGAGTCCTTGGGCAAGACTCCAAACACTACATTGGCCCACCTGTAATATGATTAACCTTGTAAGTCGCTCTGGAGAAGAGCGTCAGCTAAATGCCGTAGATGTAATACAAGGTGATGAGTAAAAGCCCAGCAAGGACTGATACGGCCATTTTAAAGCCAGGGGTGTCGGATTGGGGAGCAGTGTTCGGACCATGCTGCACATCCCTATGTATTAACGTCACACGTGCAGACTGAAATAAAGGCCGAGCTTAACCTGTAGGTCTCGATCTCATATATATCAGTATAATGTTGATCTACAGATTGAGCTAGGCCTTCATTTCAGTCTGCACATGTGACGTTATTACCTAAGGATGTACAGAATGGTCCGAACACCCCTCCCCAATATAATATATATATATATATATATATATATATATATATATATATATATATATATATATATATATATATATATATATATACATATGAGCATCATTCACTTCTCCTCCTCAGCAGTCATTACCCAACCCTTTCTCACTGGCTGCTCTAAAAGGAAAGAGGAATCCTCTATAGAGGAATCCTATATACATATATATATATATATATATACATATATATATATATATATATATATATATATATATATATGTATATGTATATATATACAGGGGTTGGACAATGAAACTGAAACACCTGTCATTTTAGTGTGGGAGGTCTCATGGCTAAATTGGACCAGCCTGGTGGCCAATCTTCATTAACTGCACATTGCACCAGTAAGAGCAGAGTGTGAAGGTTCAGTTAGCAGGTAAGAGCACAGTTCTGCTCAAAATACTGCAATGCACACAGCATTATGGGGGACATACCAGAGTTCAAAAGAGGACAAACTGTTGGTGCACGTCTTGCTGGCGCATCTGTGACCAAGACAGCAAGTCTTTGTGATGTATCAAGAGCCACGGTATCCAGGGTAATGTCAGCATACCACCAAGAAGGACGAACCTCCACCAGCATCACGTAGTGACCTGGCCACTATCCTGCAAGAAGAATGGCTTAAACTCCCTCTGACCACTGTGCAGGACGCAGTATATGTCATTCCCAAGACGAACTGACGCTGTATTGGCCTCAAAAGGAGGCCCTACACCATACTAATAAATGACTGTGGTCTAAAACCAGGTGTTTCAGTTTCATTGTCCAACCCCTGTATATATATATATATATATATATATATTCAGAATGATTAATCATATTCAACTTCAAGCTAAATGAAAAAGCTTGTGTTATTTGGTAATTCAGAAATTCATAATCTAAATAATGTTTGTGTCTAAATCATTAATTATTTGCTTCTAAACTATTATTTACTAGTTTCTGAAACGATCGATTATTCATTTCGATTATTTGATGTCAAAATAGTCGATTATTGGATTATGGAATCGATTATCTAATCAACACACACCATATTTTGAAATACTGGTTTGATCAGTACGATTCAAGTCCTACAAGCCGCCCCCTGGTTTTAGTCCTTGGTCAACCTCGTGTCTTGAAAGACGTTTGTGGTGATGTTATGGACTCACTGGACACTTGCTAGCTTCTGGTTGAGCCATGTTCTCCAAAACTAGGCCAGCAAGTGGTAGTAGTGCTCAGTAGATAAACGCAGCCCCCTGTGTGGGCAAAAACATGTACAACCTGAGACGTCTGCCAGTCTGCTCTAATGCCAGGAGGATTTCATGAGGTGTTTGGATTAATGGTTAAAAGGTGCAACATTAAAAACAGGTGACAGGTCAACAAACGGGACTATACCCAGGCGGTAGGAGGGGCCACCAGTCCAAGGTCCATCTATTTGCAGGCATGTACGTGCCTCTACATGTCCTCCCCACCGCTGATCAGCACCAGTACAGATACAGTTCCGACTGGAGATCTACTTTTCTGCCTCCCCATCCCTCCAGAGAATGCAGTTCCACAGCTCTACGGTGCTGGGGGGTGCTATGGCAATGGACATGGGGATCTTTGGATCACGTGTGGGTGCTACAGCAACAACAGAAGGGGTGTCTGGATACTTTTGGACATATAGAGCGCGTCTCCCTGTCAGGGAGTTTCATACTACATACATATTCCTGACATGAGTCATGGCTCAAATCATTCAACAGCAGGAGTGACAGAAGGGATAAGAGAGGAGGAGGAGGAGTGGTAGAGGAGAACAGGTTGAGAAGCACAGTGATGCTCCATTAGCCGCAGGTCACAGCAACCTTGTCCTCCAACTCCGCAGCCAAGCCAGCGGAACTAATCGATTCAACCCCCCCGCACCCCCACCACTTCACTCTCCTATCAGCGTTCCCTAAGGCTCCACCACCAAGACATGCACCACACACTCTCAAAGCAAAACGCACCAGGCATGATCCGTCACGTTCAGCGGCCAGTCTGAGCTGACGCCCACATGACTTGTGCTCAAGGTTTCATTACACTCCAGGGCAAGTTCCCCTTTGACCCAGTGGCTGGACATCCAAGCAGGGGTGCAAACGTCCTGCAGGGCTTCGATTCAAGTGCAGTTGTTGTGACTAATGCAACTTAATGCATGATGACAACTGAAGCTTTGCTTTAAATTCTGAACGGAAGGCCTATGAAGACAATAAAAACAAACTTCAGGCTTTTTGTACAAGTTTAATATTTAATTTCGATCAAAACAATGAACGCCTACTTGGCCATCTTTACGGTCAAGAAAAATATAAGAAAATATAAGAAAGGGCTTCTGCAGGTCACTTTATAGCCGAAATTAACAAAACAAATTTTCTCCACAAGGGGCGCCACTAAGTCACTTTTCTATAAGCATCACGGAAGTGAAGGAAACCCACACTAGAAGGGTCTCACTAATGCAATACTAATGCAACCTTCAGATAAGTAAATAAATATACTATTTTTTTATATATATATAGATACACACAGAGAGAACACAAATAAATATTAAAAAATCATACATTGTGATTTTCCGGACAGTGTGGACAAGCACCTGTGAAAAATACACCCCTCCATGATTTGGAGTGGGAAGTTTGCAAAAGGGTGTTAAAATACTATTTTTCTATGTATATTTTACATAACACACAAATAAAAATATAGGATAGAGGATACATAGTGATTTTCCGGATGCAAGTTTTAGATATGTCTCTCACAGTGGACATGCACCTAAGATGAATCGTTTCAGACCCCTCCATGATTTATCTAAGTGGAGCTTTTTTACATAATACTTATATATATATAATGTTCAAATACTTATTTTTCTCTATATATATATATATATATATATATATATATATATATATATATATATATATAAATACATATATACATATACATGGTCTGAAACATTTAAGAGACAAACATGCAAAAAAATAAGAAATCATGAAGGGGCAAACACTTATTCACACAACTGTGTATATCGTCGCTGTCAGAGATTGTTCAAAACTGCCTGGAAAGATGTCTGGTTCCATTGACTTCCATTCAAATTAAATGAAGTTTTTGATTTTGAAGCTACCTGTTTTTTTTATATATATATATGAGACTTGTGCTCAAGGTGTATATATTTTTATATATACATATCTCCAAAGAAAACTGTCCAAAGAAAACCAGGTAGCTCCAAAATCAAAAACTTCATTTAATTTGAATGGAAGTCAATGGAACCAGACATCTTTCCACGCAGTTTTGAACAATCTCTGTTGGTGCATTCTTCATGAAATTCACACACATGGTAAACAGCAGCTCATGTGATCAAATGAGGCATAAAAGTAAAAATCAACAACAAAATAGATACATTGATACATTTGGACAGCGATGATATACACAGTGGTGTGAACAAGTGTTTGCCCCTTCATGATGTCTTATTTTTTTGCATGTTTGTCTCTTAAATGTTTTTAGACCATCAAATAAAAATAAATGTTAGTCAAAGACAACACACGTACACATAAAAGGCTGTGTTGAATAAATGAAGGTCCAAACCTACACGACCCTGTGTGAAAAAGTGTTTGCCCCTAAACTTAATAACTGGTTGGGCCACCCTTAAGCAACAACTCCAATCAAGCTTTTACAGTAACTTGCAAGGAGTCTTTCACGGTGCTGTGGAGGAATTTTAGCCCACTCATCTTTGCAGAATTGTTGGTAATTCAGCCACATTCGAGGATGTTCGAGCATGAACATGCCCCAGCATCTCAATAGGATTCAGGTCAGGGCTTTGACTAGGCCACTCCAAAGTCCATGAAGGGGGCAAAAACTTTTTCACACCACTGTATATACACATAAATACACATTCTCGCTCGTTATCAAAAAAATAGTAGTGCATACAGAGGCTAAAGCAACATGCCAGACATGTCAGTATGGAGTTGCAGAGGTCCCTAATGGTGTCCTGGGATGATCCATCCCATGCATCTTAAACATTCTCACACAGTTCCAGCAGATCTCGCGATAGGTGTGGAGGTGGAGTGACACCAGGACTTCTGGACATGTGATGCATAACTATATATACTGTATATCTATATATACGAAAAACAGCAAAACAAACAAACCAAAAAACAACTAAACCTCTTACTGCTTTTGTCAAGCTGCCAAGCAGCGCACACACCTCGGCAGCATGACAGACGTGTCTCTGACAGCTTCCAGCCAGACTCGAGCGTCTGAAATAAGCAGAAGGAAAAGCAGAGCAAGGTTCGCGTTCCTGATCAATTCCCAGTGCTGACAGAAGGCCAGAAACATCAGCGGCTTTGGTCCTGCAGGCACGTGCATGTGTACTCCTGAACCCATGCAAGCAGAACCTGTGCCAAGTCAGAGTGACCCTTTACAAAGTCTAGTGCCAACATGGCAGACCTGGTTAAACAGCCAATGAACAAGAGCAGAGGGCCTTTTCACCGCCAGCCGACAAACAGACGCGTTCCAAACCGAACTCCCATCAGTGGATCAATCATATCAACTGAAGAAACCCTGATAGTTCAACTCCGCTTTCGGGATCTGTCTGGATCTTCTGTCATGTTCTTAATAAGGCATCGCAGAACACTGACAGAATGCCAGTGTTGGGATTGTCGTGGTACATATTCAATCAAGTGATGTAACTAAAGATCATCCTGCAGGGCCAAAAGGACTTTTGTTGATCTATCAAAACAGCCACAAACTCATCTGGAGCTGTGATTGGTCAGGATGCTCTCAGCACTAGGGGTGGACTAAATATCAGATTTAATATTCATCATTGTTCTAATAACTGTAATTCATATTTTGATTGGTCGGATATGGCAGAATACATTTATAGATTATATGTGAAGGAGAAGGTAGCGTTAGGAGTCTTGCCCAAGGATGAACTGGTCCAGTGTAGGGTGCTTGCCCAGGCTTGCCCAGGCAACATCATTGGAGGTGGAGGTGCTTTCCACTATGCTATACCAAGCATATACACCAACCATGAATACAGCCAATCATATTTCCAGAAGCCTGTCATAGTCAATAACGACCATAACAGGAATAGTAAACAGACCACCACTGCATGTAATGTGGAGCTATGAGGGAGCTTTTAGAGGTGGACGCCTGGTTCCCATCAATGCCACTATAAACAAGTCTGACTCTGTAAGTCAAGTCAAATAAGGTCAAATTTATATAGCGCTGTCTACAACAGACCACACAACAGCTGATCCAGAGAATTCGGGTCCAAGCCCCCAGTGAGCAAGCCAGAGGTGACAGTAGCAAGGAAGAACTTCCTCGGAGCAAGAGGAACAATCTCGAGAGGAACCAAGACTCAAGTTTACAGTTATAGGCAATACTGAATAAGAACTGTTAGTAACTGTTAGATGGAAGACTATGATGATAGTCTATTATGAAGAATAGGAGCGGTGTTCAGTGTTTTAGGAGACGTGTTCAGTGTTTTAGGAGACGTGTTCAGTGTTTTAGGAGACGTGTTCAGTGTTTTAGGAGAGGTGTTCAGTGTTTTAGGAGAGGTGTTCAGTGTTTTAGGAGTGGTGTTCAGTGTTTTGGAAGAGATGTTCAGTGTTTTAGGAGCGGTGTTCAGTGTTTTAGGAGCGGTGTTCAGTGTTTTAGGAGCGGTGTTCAGTGTTTTAGGAGCGGTGTTCAGTGTTTTAGGAGCGGTGTTCAGTGTTTTAGGAGAGGTGTTCAGTGTTTTAGGAGTGTGTTCAGTGTTTTGGAA